>WNGS01113158.1:58948092-58961496 GCA_020271785.1 Procambarus virginalis
ATTTCATTCCCTTTTATACACTGCCATGCACAACCTGTTCTAACCAGTGCCTAACTGCACAGAGCCATCAGTAAAGGCATAGATTCAGTTGGTTTGAGATTTTGAAGATGACTCAATAGCTTCTAATGTTATACATCTCATAGTTTGTGTTATACATTTGTTTTACACTGATGGGGGTATAATGCAGAGAGACCTCCACATCTTTCCAACGGGGAATATAGTGAACAGTTTTATCAGGTTAAGAGACACGTTCAGTTTCAGAAGATTATAGGCACAACAACTGAGCCACACACTGTAGGGAGCTTTTTGGGGCGGATTGAGGGAACAGTCAGAATGGTTTAGAATGGATCTCAATTTAATTTGAAGAGAGCTGGGGGGACCATTATTTTTCAAAGTTTTGGCGCAAAACAGTACTAAGTAGAACTATTCTTTCGTAAATGGAAGGTAAGTTTAGTTCCTGTCTCGTGTTAACAATTCTGACAGTTCTAGGACAACCCAGGATGATGCGTGTTTATGTAATAATCTAAGATGAGGTCTGATAATGACCTTTTTGTGCCCTCTGTACTGCTTTTGCGCTTCCGCTCACAGGATGAGTATGGCGTACACAATAAACTAGCCTCCTCCGGCGGCAACAATCTATCAATCATTCTGTACTACATTTAGGACTTTTAATTGTTTAGCAGAAAAATTAAGATGATCCAAGACATAATAACAGATTGTATAATGGCAACATAATAACAACGAGGGGATTTCAGGGCTTAGTGTCCCCGCGGCCCGGTCGTCGACCAGGCCTCCTCGTTGCTGGACTGGTCAAGCAGGCTGTTGCACGCGGTATTATCCATAAATGTTCAGCATTATTCAACAACGACTGTGTTCACTTCCAAGCTGAACACCCTCGAGGATGTGTTCCCTTGCGTCTTGACCACCCTCAAGGATGTGCTCTCCTTGCGTCTTGACCACCCTGCTCACCTCTCCGGCCGCGCCACACACCTGGCAAGGGTCGGGCAGCCCCTAGACAAATATTTCACGGAGACACGTGGCCGGGATCGATGGCCACAGTGGGTCACTTGGCCACCAGTTTACCAACTATCTTACACCACTGCACAAGTCTCCCCGCCTCCTGCTCCTCCTGGGGGAGGGGGGGAAAGGTTCTGGGCACCTCGAGGATAAATGAAAACTAGTCCGAGAACTGTGAATGGGGAGGGGGGGGGGGTAATATCCAAATACAGTACACTGCGACGAATTGAAACTGGCCAGGTAGTACACTCGCCCCGCGAGCGATTTAGGGCGGGTTCGAGCCCTGGCCAGTGAGGATTGATTGGACGTCAAATTCGAACTCTTCGTCCCTGTTCACCCAGCGGTAAATGGGGACCTGTATGTAAACAGAATGGCAGGTAGAGGTCCAGGGGACAGGGAGAGGGGGGGGGGGTTAACAAGCTATGTGAAGGAAAAGTTGTCAGCCTGCTAACAAGAGTCAACAGTCCCTGTGCCCATACACACAACATACTATGTAGAGGCTTACGTCCACACAATGCCACCAACACCCACCCACTACCACAATCAACCAGTCAATTGACAGTCGATAGGCGGGACCAAAGAGCCCGAGCTCAACCCCCGCCAACACAACTAGGCGAGTACAATGCCTCCCCCCCCCCTTCCCCCATAACCGCCACAGTTAAAACTAAATCCCTTTAATCTAGTTATGTAGAAAAGCATCAATTGAACCTTCCTGATGACCTCAACCCCAAGTACGGGGCCAATATTCATTAAGCATTTACGCCCCCCAGCTACGAAACCTGTACATCTTTCAATGATCATGGCGTCTTGATTTACCTTTACCAAACAGTTTATGAACTTGGAAACTGCTCAACCCAAGGTCACTATAAACAACCAGGCAGTGTCTTGCCGCCTCTCAAACCGTTCAAATAAGAAGTAAATGGCGTGAGGCCATTGTGAGGCCAGAAGTAAACAGTGGAGGCCTGGTCGAGGACCGAGCCGCGGGGACACTAAAGCCCCGAAATCATCTCAATATAACCTCAAGATAGACGTAGTCTGTAACCGAACTGCTATTTCCCTGTGCATTCCTAACGGGATATTTAACCGTTCTAACTTGGTTAGAAACCTGAAGATACCATATTGCAGAGGGCGAACCTTCTGCTTTCTGGTGTAGATGGGCTGTGCTGAGGTGTGAGAGTGTTGGTGGTGATGTTTATGTTCTGTAGGCCGGGCTGGATTGTTGTGTGTATCACTGGATGACGCGTTGACAATTAAGCAATTTCATCGGCTCTCATTTAATGATATTCCAACATGGGATGGGATCCAGTTTAAGGTTATGTTGATTCTTTTGCCTTCAGCGACTGTTCTTAAGACGCAAAATAGTGGTAATTATTTCCACGTTGTCTTTCCACTGATTTTTTCGTAATAATTTTAAGCCACCTCTTGGGTGGCTTAAGATCCATCAATCAATTCACCCCACCACTAACGAGGATCCCCCCCCTCTACCTTCCTATCACCAGGTACCCCCCATTCTCGCCCCCACACCCCCCCTCCTCCCCGGGTGAAAGTGTCCCCCCGCCCACGCCTGGCACTGGGTGGAGAGTGAGACAAGGAGCAGGGAAGGTTGGGAAGTGCCGAGTGCCACCATCTGTGGCACTACCACACACACACACCTTCCTCCTATACTGTAATCCCCCGCCACACGCTTTGACCCAACTCTCAACTCAATCACATCAAATGTTGCCCGAACCACCATCGACATTTTCAAGATCAAACTAGATAATTGTTTTCTTCAAGACGTGCCGGACCAACTAGACTGTGGTGAATGTGGGTCTGCGGGTCGCTCCAAGCAACAGCCTGGTGGACCAAGCTCAAGTCCAGCCTGACTTCGTGCCGGGATTGAAGACTAAAACTCCCAGAACCCCATCCAGCAGCTTTCAAGAATACAGATCCTATACAGCGATCGATAAGGACAAGAGACGGGACCAAGAGCCGCAGCTCATCCCTCCAACAATACAACCACGACGAACATTAATTAATCCGTCCTCATCTAATGTCATTTGTTTACCCGAGTTTACCATTAAACAGGCCGAACACCTCCATATGAGTGGGGTCTAACACCTCAGAAAAGTAATGTATCCGTGTACGTCATCACTATATAACCAACCCAGCTTCAGCTAACGAGCATCATTTGGTCACCATTTGGTCCGGGAGACATCTCCCGTCACGCAGGGTGCAGTTGCGCCTCCACAGATCTCCAGTATCATCTCTTGATACTGGTAATGGCTCAAAAGGGCCATCACTTACGGGCTATTCATGCCCGTGCCATCTCTTGGGTGGCTTAATCTTTATCAATCAATCAGCTAACGAAGGTAAGCGTTTCAAATGTGGGTGGCCGATGTGTGACGTCACTGTATATGACGTCATAATGGCGATACCGGGGCAGGTTTTAGACCCTAGTACACTTTCTCCCATTTGCGCGCGCAAGTCTGCCCGCGAACATTCTCCCATTTGCGCGCGCAAGTCTGCCCGCGAACATTCTCCCATTTGCGCGCGCAAGTCTGCCCGCGAACATTCTCCCATTTGCGCGCGCAAGTCTGCCCGCGAACAATGTAAACAAAGGCTTCACTGGGCGTCTTATCACCCTCCTCAGACGTCTTCCTTCCGGTCTCTCGTGTATTACGGGTATTCTAACACGTCCTCCAGACCCCGTTCTCTCGCGTCGACAAAATCTTACACAAGTGCAACTGTTTAGCCTGACCAGAGATGCAAGAACCCAAGCAACCCACCCCAACTTATTTATGCATAAAAAATACTTATAAAAACAAATCAAAGCATCGTGATGTTTATTACGTGATATCTATACGAATTTAGTAGATTCCGGTAAAAATGGCGTACTGGGTGGCGTGTCTAGGATTTTACAATGAGAAATATAATGGTCAAACTAGCTACCGTGACAATCCTCCCACCGACCAAAATTAAGAACATTGAGAAACGCCACAGGAGCCGTAAAGAGGATTCGAACCTATGCGCTGGCTGTTCCCAGATGTATAGGTTAATTATGCATCTGCATAATTAAGATGCAATTAAGAACATTCCGACATTAAGAAACTACAGATGGGCTACTGGCACACTAGGCAGCTCCTATTGGCCTATACTACAACAAATTTAAGTGTCAGCAGTTAACAAGTGGAATGCACTAGGACGTCGAGCCTGGCCTCGGAGTAGAAGAACTCCCAGAACCCCATCAAGCAGGAAGGGGTGGTGGTGGTGGAGGCAGATTCCATACCTGGTCGATGGGGTTCTGGGAGTTCTTCTACCATTCCAAATGTAGATACAAGAGCCCACAGGTTCAGGTACACCAGTTGATTGACCGTTAAGAGACAACCCACACGACAGTAAGATTGACAAGAGGGTGAAAACAGGAACCCCCCCCCCCACCCCCCACAAGCATAACTAGGCGAATACGAGCGCTCCTAATTGGCCCATACGAGGCAGCTCCTATTTATATCTCCCCGAAACATTTAAATGTGCAAGAATACATTAATAGTCTACTGATCAACCTCTCGCATGTTCAAGAGAACTCTTGTAACACCTCCAAGGGATACCGGATCAACCAGGCGGCGATTCATACGTCAGGCTGCCAGCAGCTGCATCAAACAGCCTGGTTGACACACCACTAATCAAGGGGGCATGGTCAAGAGACCGGGCCACAGGGGACGTGGTGCCCGGAACCAACAGGTAGTACATGATAAGTTAACAACCCCCCCCCTCCCCACCACGACACCTCCATGACGACACTGAATTACCAGATAAGTCAATTGCAGGAATGATGAAACTTGCTTGAGGGAGAGGCAGAGAAGGAGGGGGGGGGGGTTAAGGAGTGGAATAGGGAGGGGTAGGGTGGAGGGGGGGGAGGGGGGGAGGGGGGGGAAGGGAGAAGGGGAGTGCAGGCAGAGGAGGGCATGTACATTAGAGTGCAAGCAGCGTCCAAGCACCGTACAGTACTGGAGGTACCAGATGAGTCACATCAGCCGCTGGGGTGAGTTAACCAAGCCACAACACCACTACAAANTACAGAGAAAAGAATATTGTACAGTGTTTGTGCTCCCTGAAACAGAAGCAGCGAAGCCCCACTCGCCCTCCATCCCCACAATATACAGTTATACACAACTGATTGGTTGTAATGCACAACACATACCTACCAGTACTAGTATCTGTGCGTCACACTATCGAGAGAGAGGAAAACTGACTCGGGCTGAGCGCCACCAGTCAGCAGCCCCAGCTTTGAATAATTCTGCGATGCCATTCGTACGATAATTATTTTTTCAAGGCACCACACAGGGATTTGTTTGGCGGGCCGGATGAAATTATGTAGGCGGGCCGGATGTGGCCCGCGGGCCATAGTTTGGAGACCCCTGCATTAGACAATGGCCGACCGGCTCCCTGGTCATGGGCCTAAGCACCGTGGAACAACTGTCAATCAACAACGGGTAGTAATTATTAGGCTCCCGGAGTCCTCTTGACATATTAATAGCTCTCAGGACGTGGGGCGGGTCACTAACAGGCTTACATGTATAATTTCCCGCCTGTAGCTAGGCACTAACGCCTCATTATGATGTTGATGGTCGCAGTGTGTGTGTGTGTGTGTGTGTGTGGTGCAGGTTCAGTCTTGGACTTGCTCAGTATGTATGTCGCTTGTACCAATCTGCATGTCTACACATCCACTCCAGACTGGTTGATCCGACACTTCCTGCAGCTACTTGTCCATTTGCCTCTTGAGAATCGTCCATCTTTGTTCCAGTAATATTTTCTTATACTTGGCGGGAGGAGGTTGAAGACCCACGGGCTCCTGGGGTTTCATACACTATATAATAACTGTTTAACACGGGCGGTACGCGAACAAGGGGACAGGGGGACACTTAGTACCCAAATGAGCCACAGGGAAGTTAGAAAGATTGCTTTCAGTGTCAGTAGTTAACAGGTGGAATGCATTAGGCAGTGATGTGGTGGAGGCTGACTCCATACACAGTTTCAAATGTAGATATGATAGAGCCCAGTAGGCTCAGGAGTCTGTACACCAGTTGATTGACAGTTGAGAAGCGGGACCAAAGAGCTAAAGCTCAACACCCCCGCAAGCACAACTAGGTGAGTACACTTCTAACTGTGCCTCTAGCAACTACTCTCACTACGGCACAACTCTCCAATAGGCCTGCATGTTCCATCATGTATTTCGCTGCCACACGTTATTTTATTGTTCTTATGTCGGACCTGACCTTCCAGTATGTCCCATGTATGTAACATCTTCGTCCCAGAGCACACTGTTCCACGGCCACGATTCACGAAACATTTATATGTCCTCTTACGAAACCTATACATCATTCCACAATCATGGCGGCTTAGTCTATGTATTAAACAGTTTACGAGCTTGCAAGCCTCACAGCCCAATTGTTATAGAAAACCTTCCGAGCTCAAAACTGTTTAATAAATAGAAACTAGTCGCCAAGATTGAGAAGAGGTGTACAGGTTTGTCATGTGATCACTTGGGGGAGTGACAAATCCTGGTCCAACTCTGCCCAGGACATAAGTAGATCATCACAGTACCTGTTTATTACCTGTTCAGTTCGAGCAGTCGCACCCTCCCCCTCCCCAGTCTTCCCTGGTGACTATCTGGTCAATGAGGCCAGATGGCTGTACCTTTTACAAGATCTACGGGCTCGCCATAGCCCGTGCTATTTGGAACGTTCCAAGTAGCGAATCTTAAACAACAACAACAAGGTTGTACCTGCTTGATACCTGTTGGGGGTGTTCGTAGCCTGAAGGCCCACACAGCCATCACAATACATGGCAAAATGAGCATTATGATCTGAACACCTTTCTACTACGCTCTGAACACTATCCTCGGCACAATTAAGTATGCCAACTACCATAGGAAACTTGACAACCCACGGCGCAGTGTTCTGGGGCCGGATTCACGAAAGCACTTATGCAAACACTTACGAACCTGCACATCTTTTCTCAATCTTTGCCGGCTTTGTTTCCAATGATTAAACACTTAATGAGCTCCGAAGCACCAGGAGGCTCTTTATAACAGTTGAATGGCAAGTTTTCATGCTTGTAAACTGTTTAATAAACGTAACAAAAGCCGCCAAATACTGAGGAAAAATGTACACGTTCGTAAGTGCTTTCGTGAATCTGGCCCCTGGTCACGGCCGTCATTAATCAGCTAGTTGTGCCGTTATTTACCGCCGTTAACTTTACCTAACCCATGAATTAGACTAAGGAACCTTAGAGGTGAAAAAAATAACTTTGTACACAAGGATTAAGAATGGGGGACGTTATCTAGAACATTTCTAACCACTTTGATAGCTTCACAAAGAAATAAGGAAAGCAAGAAGTTTTCCAACAGATACACCAAACCTTAAGGTTGTTGTTGTTGTTGTTGTTATAGATTCAGCTACTCGGAACAAGTTCCAAGTAGCACGGTCTATGGTGAGCCCGTGACTTACCTGGCACAGGAGCGGGGCAAGAAGCACGGGCTATGGTTAGCCTCGTGGACAGGAGATGTCTCCCGTAAGCTTAAGGAAAACATCGGACCATTAAAAACCGAGACAGGTCAGGTAATGACAAGCTAGTAGTATACAAATCCACAAGGGCCGTGATGAGGGTTCGAACCTCTTGTGTGATGGTTGATTGTGTTAGACTTATGACTCGTGTGATTGATGTATCACACTATTATGATTCGTGTGTAACAAACTGGTGATTGATTTATAAAGATTAAGCCACGCAAGAGGTGGTACGGGCATGAAGAGCCCGTAAGTTGTACAACAAATTGGAAGTATTTAAAATGTTTGAGTCTACTAGAGCATAACTTTACATTATGCCTGCAGTGAACGTACCTTCGAAGGCGGCGAGGACAGTGACTCACAGTGGCTACCAGGAAGTTATTACAATAAATCAATTAAACCCAAACCAGTCGGCGGGGGCCAGACGAAGCATTTCTCCGGTGCTTCAGCATTGCCTAAGAGCAGCTTTGTCAGCCACAGTCTTGCATGTTAAGTCATTGCTCGAGAGGTGTACCGGAGTCGAGGAGGATACACCTGCTTGATGGGGTTCTGGGAGTAGTTCTACTCCCAAGCCCGGCCCGAGGCCAAGCTTTATTTGCGAGAGCTTGGTCCACTAAGCTGTTGCTTGGAGCGGTCCGCAGGGCCACATACCCACCACAGCCCGGTTGGTCCGGCACTCCTTGGAGGAAACTATCTAGTTTTCTCTTTAAGATGTCCGGGTGCTGACATGGGCGCTATTTTAGGAAGAGATTGCTTGCGTCCAACTGTCGGCTAATTACCTTTATGTCTATGGTGGGAAAAATAATTGAATCTGTAATCGCAAAGGTCATTCATTTACACCTTAAAGAACACATACCAGACCACACACTAGAAAGCGAAGGGACGACGACCTTTCGGCCCGTCCCTTCACTTTCTAGTGTGTGGTCTGGTCAACATTTCAGCCACGTTATTGTGACTCATCGCCTGCACAAGGATCGCTTGTGTTTACATTTACGCTGATTTACATTCCTAATTGTTTAAAGCAAGTGATGGGAGGAAGGACTGCCCCACACTAACTACCTTTGACACACTGACTCACGGGACTTAAAAGTTGTCCAGGTTGAACCAGGTAGTTACACGCAGCTGCTCGCAGACCAACTTATGGATCAAAGTCCGGACGATCAGGTTATCAAAGTGTTCTTTTGAACATTTACCGGTAGTTACGTTCCTTAAGTTCAGAGGAAGTGGTGGTGGTGTTATAGATTCAGCTACTGTGAACAAGTTCCAAGTAGCACGGGCTATGGTGAGCCCGTAGTGGACTTACCTGGCACAGGAGCGGGGCATGTAGTACGGGCTATGGTGAGCCCGTAGTGGACTTACCTGGCACAGGAGCGGGGCATGTAGTACGGGCTATGGTGAGCCCGTAGTGGACTTACCTGGCACAGGAGCGGGGCATGTAGTACGGGCTATGGTGAGCCCGTAGTGGACTTACCTGGCACAGGAGCGGGGCATGTAGTACGGGCTATGGTGAGCCCGTAGTGGACTTACCTGGCACAGGAGCGGGGCATGTAGTACGGGCTATGGTGAGCCCGTAGTGGACTTACCTGGCACAGGAGCGGGGCTCTCCAAGACGTGTTGGAATGTGTCTGGCTTTTTAATTCCCTTTCACCTCTGCTTGTCAAGAGTTATTTTGCACTTCCTGCCATGCCTCCTGGTCTTGTGCAGAGTTATTTCCGTGTTCAGATATAGAACCAGTCCCTCTTAATTTGTCAACGGTAAATGATTATGTATTTCTCCCATTTGAGCTCTAGGGAACACTTAACAAAATTTAAGCTATCTCAATAATGTAATGTTTTATTGAGTGGATTCGGGGAACAAAAAAACGTATGCACCTTTTTAGGTCAGTAATGTAATGTAATGGGGCTGATGAATGAATAATGAATGAATGAATGAATGAATAAATGAATGAATGAATGAATGAATGCTGTTAGCGTGCAACAATATTCCACCATAGAGATCACTAGTGTTAATAAGTATCATTGTCTATCATCTTGCTATTGAAAGGTTCTTGTTATGCAACCTGTCATTGTTCTTGGAGTTGTGACATTATTGTGTTCTTTAGACGTTAAATCTTACAATATTACTCTATCATCATCTATATTGTCTTGTCTTTCAGTGTGATTTAACTGCTGTGATTCCGCGCGCGTCATGATCTTCCTTCTTAGCAGTCTTCTGAAGATTTGTGCACTGTGTTAGTGCTATCGGGCAAATTGTTGGCCTTCTTGAGTTATCTTGAGATGATTTCGGGGCTTTAGTGTCCCCGCGGCCCGGTCCTCGAACAGGCCTCCACCCCCAGGAAGCAGCCCGTGACAGCTGACTAACACCCAGGTACTTATTTTACTGCTAGGTAACAGGGGCATAGGGTGAAAGAAACTGCCCATTGTTTCTCGCCGGCACCTGGGATCGAACCCAGGACCACAGGATCACAAGTCCAGCGTGCTGTCCGCTCGGCCGACCGGCTGCCTCTGCTTTATTACCATCTTTGTGGAGTGGCGCGACTTCAGTATGTATGTCGCTTGTAGTACCTTCTTGCATATGGAAATGCAGACCTCGGGACCTGGTGTAGAGAGCATACCTGGAGACGGTTTCGAGAGTGGTTCTCAGAGGAGGAAGTGTGTCGAGGCAAAAGTGGTCTTAGAGAGAAAGCAATACGTCAGTATGACTAGAACAGAGCTGAAGTCTATTCCTTCCAATAGACATCATCCATGTTCCATACTTGCGCCGGATATTATAGTCAACCCGTGACATTCTTAAAATAAATTTCCGGCGTGATTGTGTGTATACCTTTTACCATACATGAGCTCAACCCCGCCAAGTTGTGCTTGCGGGGGTTGAGCTCTGGCTCTTTGGTCCCGCCTCTCAACTGTCAATCAACAGGTGTACAGGTTCCTGGGCCTACTGGGCTCTATCATATCTACATTTGAAACTGTGTATGGAGTCAGCCTCCACCACATCACTGCCTAATGCATTCCACCTGTTAACTACTGACACTGAAAAAGTTCTTTCTAATGTCCCTGTGGCTCATTTGTGTACTCAGTCCTAACCTGTGGTCCTCGGGGCTCTGCCTCGAGGGACACCTGGCCTGACCAGGAACTGACAAACCCAAGCAATTGGGTTTGTCAATTGCCCATTGACAACTTTGCCCATCGTTTCTCGCGCCGGCGAGAAACAATGGGCAAAGTTTCTTTCACCCTATGCCCCTGTTACCTAGCAGTAAAATAGGTACCTGGGTGTTAGTCAGCTGTCACGGGCTGCTTCCTGGGGGTGGAGGTCTGGTCAAAGACCGGGCCGCGGGGACACTAAAGCCCCGAAATCATCTCAAGATAACCTCAAGATAACAAGCAACCCACCAAACCTATCGAGGCCGAGGCACAGAAAATGTGGCCATGGCGCTGTAAGCAGTACTAATACAAGCACCTGACCGACTGCACCGAACGCGTCGAAGTAACGAGATGGAAAAGACGCTGTAATGCTAAGGAGGTCGGCCAGGAGGAAGGTGCGGCGGAGGTTAAGGGGTCGCCAGAGCTGGTAGTGAGTGCAGGTGGGCGTGACGTGGGTGGCGGCGCCGCCCACGCCACATCACGATGGGCGTGTTGGGGGGGGGGGAGACGGGGGACATGGAGGCCATAACATCAAGGTGTGGCGTCAGGCTGGAGAAGATTACCTTGGGAGATGCAGTCAACCATCTGCCGAGAGGGAACACCAGGACGCCGCAACACGCGGAAAACGGTATTTAAATTTTTTGCACGCTAGTTTATGCCCTAATATCCACCCCCCCCCCCCACCCCCCGGTACCCATTCCCGCACCCAATACCCTCCCTCAACCAAGGGAGAGGCGATTTGTTCAACCCCACAACTGGCCAGAGTACACTCCATTTCAATCGATATTTAGGCCTTTTAGATAAAAAAAAAAAGACAAGGCCGACCCCAGGCCGGACTCTGGGTTCTGGAAGTTGTAAATACAACAGACAACACCGGTGTTGAGGACCAAGACCAGAAGTCGTGCACCAGACGTGATGATCAACGCAAGGATGACCAAGGTGACGTGACTGCTAGCAATGTGACGTCTACACTTGCTTCATCTCCTTCACGCACTCCTTGAGATGCAGCTTCTTCCCAACCCCCACCAAGCCAGGATGCTCAATGAAGCACCCAGGTATCCAGATATCCAACTGGGCCAGTAACTCATTGCAGCTTCACGACACTTTATAGCGTGTCCTTTCCCCAACCTGGCCCACGCCACGGCAAGCCAACGACGGGGGCCATGGCAAGGCGACGAGGAAAGGGGGGGGGGGGCACGGCAAGCCCGCCCACGCCAGTCAAGAGCCGAGCACAGGGCTGTTAAATCATCCACCCCCACAACTGAATCGAGTTATCAAGCAGAACGCAGCGAACAAACCAGACCTTCTCCATATTGCGACGACCGTGGTGGTGGTGGTGGTGGTGCCAAGGTAGTGCCTGGTTGTGGACGGTACTTGACCTATCAATGACTACAGAGGGGGGGGGGGAGCAAGGTCCAGCCTGTTACATCCCGCCTCTACACAGCCTGCTTGTACCTCTTGCCTTACAATTTAACTATCCTAATGTTCGAAACCTTAGTCTAATCTGGTTTTAAACTTGTGGATGGAGGTGGCGTCCACATCCACTATCCGTCCGGGTATTCCTCTTGTTGACTACCCCTAAAGGGTACCAGTATTTACCAGAGTATACCCCCCCCCCTCCCCAAGTCGAGGGTGTGCAGTTCTACTTTCATTCACGAAGCGACATTGAAAAAATAAGTAACATACCGATTGATTAAAAAAAAGTGAATGTTATTGCATATTTCGCCATTTGCCTGCAGGATTGCAACTAGCGCTCCACCCCAGCTGCCCGAGGGGACATCTTAACAGTTAACGCAGTGACGAAGCCCAGTGATAGTGATCACTGATAAGCCCAAAATCTAATCTCTAATCACCCCCAGACGCATGACCCTGTGATGATAGTGAAGACTAACTTTGCTGCGTTGAAGCCCCCCCTCCCCCAAGCTAGCCTACCCAGTGGCTACCTGTAGCCCCATGAGGTAGCCTCCCTCCTCACACCTGTACGCCTGGCAGCACATACACAAAGGTGTGACCCTGGCGCCGACACCAAGCCCCACCGTTGTAGAGCTGTCATGCCTTGACTGTCATATGCCTCGGCTAATGACCGGCCCCCGTCTCTACTATACCAAACTGTCGCCCCGTATAGCAGCGGGACGGAATCCACACCGTCAATATATACATATCACTCACTACAAACTATATGAATTATAGTCAAAAATTCCCTATGGGTTTCCCTTTACAGATGACACACTAAGAAAGCAGTACCTACCTTGAGGTGCTTCCGGGGCTCAGCGTCCCCGCGGCCCGGTCGTCGACCAGGCCTCCTGGTTGCTGGACTGATCAACCAGGCTGTTGGACGCCGCTGCTCGCAGCCAGACGTCCAAACCCTCCCCCCCCCCCAAAAAAAAAAAAAATCCAGGACAAACACCGGCAAGCATGGCGGCCATGCCAGCTTTTTTCTATTTCTATATTCCTCTAACTGGAGGCATATATAAATATTCCTAGTTATAGGAATATTCCACACTNCACACACGTACACGTACACCCACCCACCATCCAACCAACCAAACGGGTAACGATCAGGCTCTTTCGTGATGTGTTCCGCCCCCCCCCCCACCTGTATAGTCTACAACCACCATATAAATGACTAGGTGTCTTGCCTAGTTCTTCATAACTACTTTTTAACAACTGAAAAGACTGCCGGCCTGGAAACATGTAAAGCT
>WNGS01113158.1:58971725-58987191 GCA_020271785.1 Procambarus virginalis
CCCCACCACAATCACCACCTCCCCCTTACCCCCACCACAATCACCACCTCCCCCTTACCCCCACCACAATCACCACCTCCCCCTTACCCCACCACAATCACCACCTCCCCCTTACCCCCACCACAATCACCACCTCCCCCTTACCCCCCACCACAATCACCACCTCCCCCTTACCCCCCACCACAATCACCACCTCCCCCTTACCCTCCCACCACAATCACCACCTCCCCCTTACCCCACCACAATCACCACCTCCCCCTTACCCTCCCACCACAATCACCACCTCCCCCTTACCCCCACCACAATCACCACCTCCCCCTTACCCCCACCACAATCACCACCTCCCCCTTACCCCCCTACCACAATCACCACCTCCCCCTTACCCCACCACAATCACCACCTCCCCCTTACCCCCCTACCACAATCACCACCTCACCCTTACCCCCACCACAATCACCACCTCACCCTTACCCCCCACCACAATCACCACCTCCCCCTTACCCCCCACCACAATCACCACCTCCCCCTTACCCCCCCCCCCCCACCACAATCACCACCTCCCCCTTACCCCCCACCACAATCACCACCTCCCCTTTACCCCCCACCACAATCACCACCTCCCCCTTACCCCCCACCACAATCACCACCTCCCCCTTACCCCCCTACCACAATCACCACCTCACCCTTACCCCCACCACAATCACCACCTCCCCCTTACCCCCCTACCACAATCACCACCTCCCCCTTACCCCCCCACCACAATCACCACCTCACCCTCCTGGCTATCGGCTAGCCACCAACCAGGGTGTTGAACACAATCGAAAATTTAGAAGACCCAATGCATGAAAAATGACCCAAAGATGAGAGGTGGGCCAAGAAGTTTGATCTACTCCGTGGCAACAGTCCCACCACTCACAATTCCAAGGTACAAGACAAGAACGCCTCTCACCAAGACTTTGTAACACGTGGTGATGTGCGAGACAATATTCAAAGAGTATGGATGGGTTCTGATGTTTAATATAGTTTGGTTACATCAGCTGGATGTCTCCACGACGTCGTGTTTATTATTATTATTATTTTTCTACCACAGACGTGGCCACACATTTACAATGCTAACCAGCATATATATATATACATTTTCTTGTCCTCCATAGACAGGGTCAGAAATCTTAAACTTAGTTCAGTGATTTATTGTACAACCACAAAGTGATTGTATTGATTTTAAAATGCTAATCTAATTTGTGTTAAATGCACTACACTGACTGTGGTAGGTCGAGACGAGAAGGGTGGTTAAGCGGTGCTGGCGGAGGAGGACGGCGAGCTGAAGGTACCCCAGTTTCTTTCACCTGATGCGCCTGTTCACCTAGCAGTAAATACGTGTGCACGGCCGGGAGAGCAGAGCTCGCGTGAAGCAGAACTGGACCGAAGGTGAGATTGGCTGTTTGCTCCGTAGCGAAGCCCTTAGCGTCTGGTGAGAGGTGGAACTAGATTGAGGATGATGCGTCGAGTCGATTGATTGATTGATTGAGGAACAAGAGGTGGCACGGGTAGCCTGTAGGTGGTAGACGATTGGCGTGAATGTGATCTTTAGTCGTGTAACATCTTGATGCGTGTGTGGGTTGCTGTGTCACACCTTCAACTGACCTTGTCGTCCACCCAGTTTGCCCCCCACGTGACAGGCTGGGGCCAGATTTACGAAAGCACTTACGCAAGCACTTACGAACGTGTACATCTTTCCTCAATTTTTGACGACTTTGGTTACATTTATTAAACAGTTTACAAGCATGAAAACTTCCCATTCAACTGTTGTTATTGTTATAAACAGCCTCCTGGTGCTTCAGAGTTCATTAACTGTTAAATAATTGGAAACAAAGCCGCCAAAGATTGAGAAAAGATGTACAGGTTCGTAAGTGTTTGCGCAAGTGTTTTCGTTAATCTGGCCTCTGGTCATTTGCTCTGATTGGGGGGGGGGGGCCTTGCTTCTTACTTCCGGTTGCCCCCCCCCCCAAGTGATTCGTGGACACTAAGGGTTTCTTACACTGTCGTTATAACAGTGAATAATGGCTGCTGGCGATATTAGTGATGTTGGGGATTATTGGGAACCTTTTAGTAGTTGCAACATTCTGGGAAAATGTGTTCCAGGTAGTTGACCAGACCACACACTAGAAGTTGAAGGGACGACGACGTTTCGGTCCGTCCTGGACCATTCTCAAGTCGCTTGTGAATGGTCCAGGACGGACCGAAACGTCGTCGTCCCTTCAACTTCTAGTGTGTGGTCTGGTCAACATACTTCAGCCACGTTATTGTGACTCTTCGCCTGCACGTGTTCCAGGTACATTATTTCTTAAAACCTCAAGTTTGGCAGCAGGATGCTGCTTCTGGAAACTTTCCTTTTTTAAGACTGCTCACAGCCCAGTCGATAGAGCTTCGGGCTCACAGGCGTGGGGTCCAGGGTTCGAGACTCGTACAGCCCAGATGAATGGAACATTATCTCTAGTGCTTCTCTTGTACGCTTAAACAGAACAGTAAAACGTGTAAACAAAGCTGCTTGCTGTACGGGAACGACACACACTATTCATGTACACATCCATGTATGTTGGAATACATGTTAAACACCTGACAAGAGCGCAAGCTGCCCCCCTTCACACACACATCTCCCTCCATACCTAGTTATACACAAGACACAGATGATTCAGAGGTCTGCCACCAGACTAGTCCCAGAACCGAGAGGTATGAGTTACGAGGAGCGAAAACCTCACGTCCCTGGAAGACAAGATTAAGGGGAGACATGATAACTACCTACAAAATTATTAGGAATTGACAGGGTGGAAAACTATTTAGTCTGGGTGGAACACCAAAAAGGAGAGAGCTGGAAACTGAGTACCCAAATGATGAACAGACATTAGAAAGAATTTTGTTGTCACAAATGAAATGAATTAGCCTCCACCACATCTCTGCCTGACTCGATACACAATTTCAAATGTAGATATGATAGAGCCCAGTAGGCTCAGGAATCTGTACGCCAGTTGATTGACAGCTGAGAGGCGGGACCAAAGAGCCGAAGTTCAACCCCCGCAAGCACAACTATTCGAGTACACACACGCAGTGTCAGCAAGGCGGACAGGCCGCTTGTCGTAACTCGCTATATTCCACAATTTAACCAAAAACTGACTACATCAACACACTCGCCTCTGTTTCATCTCTAAATGATGCAGAAACTGACGACGACGGTAGAGGATTCTCTCAGTATACCTAGAGTGGTCTGGGGAGTAGTGTGCTTTACCGGATTAACGCCCCGTGGTGTAGCCCCAAGTAAGTAATTATCAAAGGAAGGCACCAAACCGGGAAGGCTATATAGCATTGGTGTAGCCCCAGCCATCACTTACCTGTGCGCTAATCAAACTAGAGATACCAGACCAAAATACTGAAGGTAAACAGGTCAGTGGTTTAGGTCACTAGACGCGTCACGACCTAGGCTACCCCACCTGATCTGCCGGAGCCCATACACAGTCCCTGGAAGCCTCACACTTCCTCTTGGTTCAATTTCCTTAAAGCGCCTCATATTTACGGCGGGAGTCTACCGAGTAATACAACACAATGTAGCGGGTTCAGTAAGAACATCATCCCCCCCCCCTCCCCACCACGAGCCGTGAGGTCCCCCTCCCCACCACGAGCCGTGAGGTCCTCCTCCCTCCCCCCCACGAGCCGTGAGGTCCATACTGGAGTGTACACGCTAAGGAGGAGGCGGCGGGAGGGAGGGAGCGTTGCGCTAGATGGTGCTGCGCTTAGCGTGAGTCACTTGATGTCAACCACCTTTACCCTTGCTCCCCCCCCATCCTCCACTACACCCCACGTGGGGGAGGAGGACGAGGGGGATAAACTCTTCAAATAGACTTGACACGCTACTTGATAATGGTCCAGAACGGACCGAAACGTCGTCGTGGTGGTGTCATTCATCTTGTGGCGTGCTTGTGTTTACTCTTCAACGCTTCAAGTTCTTGTCACATACCAGCTGGATGAACACTATGCCCAAAGGCCGAATCCCTGGAAACACAACCAGAAACTGTCTCTATTTTCCGCTTGTTACAACTTGTAATAAAGTTGTTACATCTTGGCTTTACGTGTTTATGACGTATTAGAACGTTGTTACAACTTGCTATATTGGTTGTTATAACTGGTTAGGTGTTAAAACTTGTTCGAACGTTGTACCAACGTCGTAGTTTCAGTGTGTATTTGGGGGGAAGTTATTGGCCCAGCTGGCTAATGTAAATCCTGGCCCGGGGAGGATTGACTGGGCGCCAATCCTTAACTGTACGCCTCTGTTCACCCAGCAGTGAATGGGGTACCCGGAGGTTAAACGATTTGGCGGGTCTTATTCCGGGGGAAGAATAAGATTAAGGACCTGCCCGAAACGCTATGCGTGTTAGTGGCTTTATAAGAGTGTATGAACTCTTGTATAAATAAATGTCCACTGGGTGAACATTCCGCCACAGCAGCAGGTAAAATACCCTCCGTGAGGAAGACCAACCGCTGGCCTGTACATCCCGTCACGTACACGTACACACACACACGTACACACACACACGTACACACCACCCACCATCCAACCAACCAAACGGGTAACGATCAGGCTCTTTCGTGATGTGTTCCGCCCCCCCCCCCCACCTGTATAGTCTACAACCACCAATATAAATGACTAGGTGTCTTACCTAGTTCTTCACAACTACTTTTTAACAACTAAGAGACTGCCGGCCTGGAAACATGTAAAGCTTGGATAGTAGACCTTCCGGAGCCCACATACTTTCCTCCCTGGAATGCAGGCGAGAAATCGTAGCCTATGACAAAAATATCACAAGTCTAGGAGAACTCCTTCAAACCCTCTGCAGGTATGATCCAGGTAGGTTATCTTGAGATGATTTCGGGGCTTTAGTGTCCCCGCGGCCCGGTCCTCGACCAGGCCTCCACCCCCAGGAAGCAGCCCGTGACAGCTGACTAACACCCAGGTACCTATTTTACTGCTAGGTAGCAGGGGCATAGGGTGAAAGAAATTCTACCCATTGTTTCTCGCCGGCGCCCGGGATCGAACCCGGGACCACAGGATCACAAGTCCAGTGTGCTGTCCGCTCGGCCGACCGGCTCCCCTTATAGGCAGGTAGCCTATAACAAAAATATCATGGGGTCTTGTTCTGTGTACTCACCTAATTGTGCTTGCGGGGGTTGAGCTCTGGCTCTTTGGTCCCGCCTCTAAACTGTCAATCAACTGGTGTACAGATTCCTGAGCCTACTGGACTATTATATCTACACTTGAAACTGTGTATGGAGTCAGCCTCCACCACATCACTGCCTAATGCATTCCATTATGTATACACTGGACCAAAGAGCCAAAGCTCAACCCCCCCGCAAGCACAATTAGGTAAGTACTGTTTTACATGGCCAAGAGGCAGGGCAGTATGTGTACAACGACTCTCTCTGCCCCGTCCTTCTGTTTGTCGCTCCGTTAACAACGCAACCGTTTTGCATACAAAAACTAATTCAAGCAACCCACGTAACCTATCTAGGCCCATGCCTGACAATCGTCAATAGTATGGTGTTTTAATATTTAATAACGCGTCGCATTTTTAGTGAATTTGTAGAATCGTGCGGCGTAATTAGTTGGGAAATTTGATTAATTTAGGATCTTGATCAATGAGCGGACATTGATCCAATCAAGGTCGCCGATGAGGACCTTACGCAGATGCAGAGAAAATAAAGCCCACTCAACATTCTGCAAACACTAAGGATGCAACAAGTTTTTCAACATCCTCCACATAGCACGGCATCCTCCAAATAAGTGTTACTTATTGAAGTGCAAACCCTTATTGGCTTGCACGAGGAAACTGCACAACCTCCTCCAGAGGTTACCTTGATCAAGCTGGCTGTGGTCCCTAACGTTGAAGTGCGAGCATCGGGATCAAACAGCTTAGTTGATCAGACTGTCCACCAGGTGGCGCGGACATTGATGCACTCAAGGTCGCCGATGAAGACCTTACACAGATGCTGCCCCGTTCACACCAACTCATCATTAACGCTACAATTTTCAGAGGGGAAATCCTCTAATTCTGCAACCAATTTTATCCTGAATTGGATTTTTTGGGGAGGTGGGGATTGGGGGGGGGGGTTAATTGATAATATGAATGGGATTGGGTGGTTATAAATAGGAGCTGCCTCGTATGGGCCAATAGGCCTTCTGCAATTACCTTTGTTCTTATGATACCAGCTGGTGGCCGTTTTTCCGGTAGGTTATCTTGAGGTTTTCTCGAGATGATTTCGGGGCTTTAGTGTCCCCGCGGCCCGGTCCTCGACCAGGCCTCCACCCCCAGGAAGCAGCCCGTGACAGCTGACTAACACCCAGGTACCTATTTTACTGCTAGGTAACAGGGGCATAGGGTGAAAAACTTTGCCTACTGTTTCTCACCAGCGCCTGGGATCGAACCCAGGACCACAAGATCACAAGTCCAGCGTGCTGTCCGCTCGGCCACTATCAGCCACTTCACGCACCCAATACCTTCTTCTGTGCCCTCGATCTTTCCAACCAGACAAAATAAACTTGTCAGGTTGGCTCGAGTAGCAAGCTTAGTAGTAGCTTATGACACGCTGACACCAAGCTTGCTGATGAAGCGCAAGTCACCAGCGAGCTTAGCGTGACATATAGGTCACACTGTACGCTAGCGTGACATGGGACACATCTCCTGTCCACGAGGCTAACCATAGTCCTGGTTGATACCTGGTTGATGGGGTTCTGGGAGTTCTTCTACTCCCCAAGCCCGGCAAGTCCGTGCTTCTTGCCCCGCTCGTGTGCCAGGTAAGTCACGGGCTCACCATAGCCCGTGCTACTTGGAACTTGTTCCGAATAGCTGAATCTAAACAACAACAACAGCTAGCGTGACACCTCAGCCTCTCCTCCGCAAGCTCAACTTCAAAGCTGTACAAGCAGGCTTAAAGCACGTAGTTCAGAGTAGTAAAAAGTAGTAAAGATGCCTGCCTGATTTTTTTTTTTATAGAAGAGCGTTAGATTGATTACACAGAGGAAGACCAGTAACATCAGCATATTGTGGGGTGAGGGAGATAAAGAACATTAAGCAATTAACGGTTGATAAGTCAGAATTATGTCTTCACACGTGGGAATATTGTTAAATGCGGCAGTAGAGAGATAGTATGTAGGGCCGCGGAACACAACATTCTTGATGTTATACATCAAATACCCCCAAGCACACACACGTTAAGCAGACCCAAGAGGATAGAGACAAAGCTAAAAGGGGGGGGGGGGTAGAAATGGCTTAGTCTACTCTATCCCTTCGAGAGTTATTTTGTTTTTCTTGAACTTGACAAAGCTAACCGGGCGCTAATAGTGGACAAGGTTATCTTGAGGTTATCTTTGTTATCTTGAGATGATTTCGGGGCTTTAGTGTCCCCGTGGCCCGGTCCTCGACCAGGCCTCCAGCACCAGGAAGCAGCCCGTGACAACTGACTAACACCCAGGTACCTATTTTACTGCTAGGTAACAGGGGCATAGGGTGAAAAACTTTGCCTACTGTTTCTCACCAGCGCCTGGGATCGAACCCAGGACCACAAGATCACAAGTCCAGCGTGCTGTCCGCTCGGCCGACCGGCTCCTGCTTGCCGCCTCCTGCCTCCAGCAGGGTCACCTGCTGGAGGTCACACACACTTCAGTATTACACCATAATAAACACCAACCCTGGTCTAACAGCCTGGTTGATCAGTCCAGCAACCAGGAGGCCTGGTCGACGACCGGGCCGCGGGGACGCTGAGCCCCGGAAGCACCTCAAGGTAACCACCTCAAGGTAACCCGTCCTTCACATACGGTGGCGGGAGGTCTACATGGAAGGGCCGAGTGTGTACACACAAGGGTGGAAATATCAATGGCAATTCGGTGGTGATGTCTGAATAAGATAAGGCAGGCAAATAATGATGTAGTGTGTCGCACGCTATGTACTCTTAGTGTGAATAGCTTGATCGCTAGAGATTGTAGTCTATCACATCAATTTGTCTCAGTGTGATAATTGAAATAACACACACACACACAAAGGGATGAGGTAGCTCAAGCTATTCTCGCCCCGTTCAGTACAACGTGTTAATACATACATAGACACACATCACAAACATATTACCAAACATTCTGAGAGATAAACACACACATTTCCTAGTGTGATAATGGAATGACAATATTCTTAGGAGGGTCAAACAATTTGCTCCAAGCATGTAATACTAAAATCCTTGATCTCTTAATATGTGATGACTATTTAATAGTACCTATTTACCTAGCAGTAAATAGGTACCTGGGAGTTAGTCAGCTGTCACGGGCTGCTTCCTGGGGGTGGAGGCCTGGTCGAGGACCGGGCCGCGGGGACACTAAAGCCCCGAAATCAAGATAACCTCAAGAAGATAGTGTAAATTTATTTGCAATGTAAAATAGGATTATTTGTATGCTACATTGATGTGTGGCCTGATACCTGGTTGATGGGGTTCTGGGAGTTCTACTCCCCCAAGCCCGGCCCGAGGCCAGGCGCGACTTGTGAGAGTTTGGTCCACTAGGTCCCCCCCCCCCACTTTAAGGACCTGTAATTGAAGTAGGGGGTAGTAATAACCTGACCCCCACGGCGGGGCTTGGGGAAAAGGGAACTATCAGGGAAAGCGCCAAGTCAACCTGATCAACCAGGCTGTGATACGTCAGAGTACGAGCAGCCGCGTCCAACAGCCTGCTTGGGGAGATTAACTCTCTAAACCCTCTTCAGGTCTCTATACCACCTTTTGGCTCCGGGGATCAATGTCCCCACGGCCCGGTCTCTTACCAGGCCTCCTGACTGCCAACCAGGCTGTTGGACGCGGCTGCTCGCAGTCTGACGTATGAATCACAGCCTGGTTGATCAGGTATCATTTGGGGGGAGGGGGGTGTTTAAGTTCTCTAACACCATGAGTGGGTTAGGTATTTATATATTCTCAAACTTACTTGGAACTTATCACATGTCATCTAGCTACCTTGTTGGTTGATACCTGGTTGATGGGGTTCTGGGAGTTCTTCTACTCCCCAAGCCCGGCCCGAGGCCAGGCTCGACTTGTGAGAGTTTGATCCACCAGGCTGTTGCTTGGAGCGGCCCGCAGAGCCACATACCCACCACAGCCCGGCTGATCCGGGACTTCTCTTAGGAAACAGTCCAGTTTTCTCTTGAAGATGTCCACGGTTGTTCCGGCAATATTTCTTATAGTCGCTGGGAGGACGTTGAACAACCGCGGACCTCTGATGTTTATACAGTGTTCTCTGATTGTGCCTATGGCACCTCTGCTCTTCACTGGTTCAATCTTGCATTTTCTTCCATATCGTTCACTCCAGTACGTTGTTATTTTACTGTGTAGATTTGGGACCTGGCCCTCCAGTATTTTCCACGTGTATATTATTTGGTATCTCTCTCGTCTCCTTTCTAGAGAGTACATTTGGAGAGCTTTGAGACGATCCCAATAATTTAGGTGTTTTATCTCGTCTATGCGTGCCGTATATGTTCTCTGTATTCCCTCTATTTCAGCAATCTCTCCTGCTCTGAAGGGGGAAGTGAGTACTGAGCAGTATTCGAGACGGGACAACACAAGTGACTTGAAGAGTACAACCATTGTGATGGGATCCCTGGATTTGAAAGTTCTCGTAATCCATCCGATCATTTTTCTGGCTGATGCGATATTTGCTTGGTTATGCTCCCTAAACGTTAGATCGTCGGACATCATTATTCCCAAATCCTTGACATGCTGTTTTTCTACTATGGGAAGATTTGATTGTGTTTTGTACCCTGTATTATGTTTCAGATCCTCATTTTTGCCGTACCTGAGTACCTGAAATTTATCACTGTTAAACATCATATTATTTTCTGCTGCCCAATCGAAAACTTTGTTGACATCTGTTTGTAGTTTTTCAATGTCTTCAGCAGAGGTAATTTTCATGCTGATTTTTGTGTCATCTGCGAAGGATGACACGAAGCTGTGACGTGTATTTTTGTCTATATCAGATATGAGAATAAGGAACAGTAGCGGTGCAAGGACTGTACCTTGAGGTACAGAGCTTTTAACATCGCTTGGACTCGATTTTATCTGATTGACTGTTACTCTTTGTGTTCTGTTCGACAGGAAATTGAGTATCCAGCGTCCTACTTTTCCAGTTATTCCCATTGACCTCATTTTGTGAGCTATCACCCCATGGTCACATTTGTCGAAAGCCTTTGCAAAGTCTGTGTATACAACATCTGCATTTTGCTTTTCTTCTAGGGCTTCTGTGATTTTGTCATAGTGGTTGAGTAACTGTGACAGACAGGATCTTCCCGCTCTAAATCCATGTTGTCCTGGATTGTGCAATTCATTGTTTTCCATAAAACTAGAAATTTGATTCCTAATCACTCTTTCAAACACTTTTATTATGTGTGATGTTAGTGCAACTGGCCTATAATTTTTTGCCAAGGCTTTACTCCCCCCCTTGTGCAACGGAGCTATATCTGCAGATTTAAGTGCTGCTGGTATCTCCCCTGTATCCAGGCTCTTTCTCCATATTACGCTGAGTGCTCTCGCTACTGGTACTTTACATTTCTTTATGAATATTGAATTCCATGAGTCAGGCCCAGGGGCTGAGTGCATGGGCATATTGTCAATTTCTCTTTCAAAGTCTTCCGAGTTTGTGGTAATATCCGTTATATTATCTGCAGCTTGAATGTCATTCATAAAGAAGCTGTCTGGGTCATCAACTTTCATGTTGTTAATTGGTGTGCTAAACATAGCCTCATACTGGCTTCTTAGAATTTCACTAATCTCTTTGTTGTCCTCTGTGTACGTACCTTCATTTGTAATTAACGGTCCAATACTGGTCGAGGTTTTGGATTTTGATTTAGCGTATGTGAAAAAATATTTCGGATTTTTCCTTATCTCTTGTATAGCTCTCTGTTCCAATTCCATTTCCTCAGACTCATATGATCGCTTCAACGTTTGTTCGATTTCTTCGATCTCCCTGCTTAGGCTTATTTTCCTTGCTTGTGATAGTTGTGTCTGCCGAAGCATTTCCGTAATTTTTTTCCTTCTCCTGTACAGTCGTCTGCGTTCTCTTTCTAGAGTGTTCCTCTTTCTGCCCCTCCTCACCGGCACGTGCTTCAAGCAGACCTTGTAAGCTTCAGCTGTCAGTTGAGCTATTCCCTGTGTGGGAGTTTTGTCGCTTAAGACCGTCTCCCATTGAATGGTTGAAAGGTCTACATTTATTTTTTCCCAGTCAATCCTCTTATTGTTGAAATTGAATTGATTGAATATTCCTTCTCGCTTGTTGGGTCTCTTAGATCTACTACCGTTATTTATGCTAGTTCGCACTTCAATGAGCTTATGGTCTGAGTATGAAGTATCTGAGATTGTTATGTCTCTGATTAGTTCATCATTGTTTGTGAATAACAAGTCTAGTGTGTTTTCGTTCCTAGTTGGTTCTGTAATCTGTTGATTGAGCGAGAATTTGTCACAGAATCTCAAAAGTTCTCTGACCTGTGGCTGGTTATTTCCCGGGTCATTCCCTGCTATGATATTTGTGTTTGCCATTCTCCATCTTAGACTCGGTAAATTGAAATCTCCAAGGAAGATAATATCTGGAGCTGGGTTTGCTAGGTCATCAAGTATGTTCTCTATTTTGTGCATCTGCTCTGTGAATTCCTCAACCGTTGTATCTGGCGGTTTATATATTAAAATAATAATTAGGTTTAGTTTCTCTACCTTAATTCCAAGTACCTCTACCACCTCATTAGTTGAGTTTAGTAGTTCTGTGCATACCAGGTCCTCTTTAATATACAGACCTACTCCCCATTTGACCTAGTTTTTCTATCACATCTGTATAAATTATAATTTGGAATCCAGATTTCACCATCCATGTAATCTTTTGTATGAGTTTCCGTGAATGCCCCAAATATGGAGTTTGACTCTAATAGGAGACCATTTATGAACTTGACTTTATTTCTTGACTTTGGCTTTAGACCTTGAATGTTTGCAAAATGAATGATTGTCCATATTGTGTGTCACTTCTGGAAGTTTTGGTGGTTCTCCCTCCTCTCTACCCTGACCCAGGGTGTGTTGTTGTGGCAATGGTTTGTCCAGTTTTGGAAGTGATATTGGGGAGTGTGGTAGTCTCTGTGTAGTTGGGGGGTGTAGTATGTGTGGGCTTGATGACGAAATGTAGTCCAGTCTCGGGCAGTCTCTTGACTCTAATAGGAGACCATTTATGAACTTGACTTTATTTCTTGACTTTGGCTTTAGACCTTGAATGTTTGCAAAAATGAATGATTGTCCATATTGTGTGTCACTTCTGGAAGATTTTGGTGGTTCTCCCTCCTCTCTACCCTGACCCAGGGTGTGTTGTTGTGGCAATGGTTTGTCCAGTTTTGGAAGTGATATTGGGGAGTGTGGTAGTCTCTGTGTAGTTGGGGGGTGTAGTATGTGTGGGCTTGATGACGAAATGTAGTCCAGTCCAGTCTTGTATGATCATACTCATACATGATCAATATGTATTGATCATACATGACTTGCTTAGCTAAATGAATTGTGGGGTTCAGTCCCTGAGCCCATTATGTGCCTCTAACCCTTTCCACTACCGCCCACAAGATGGTTATGGGGTGCATAATAAATGAACTAAACTAACTACACTCATACACGATTGTATTGTGATCATTCACAAACGTGTTATGCAGTATATAATACAGCCTTCTTAACCCTAACGACGATTTACAAGGGTTTGACGGCGTGAGAGCGATTTGTGTGTAATTTGCCCACATCTAAATATCTTCACATTTTTGTATTAGTTTCCTTTCAATATAAATTGTCCCCATTTAACCAAAAACTGTTTAACATTTATATAAAGCACCATAAGTTTGCTGTATTTATACAGTGATATATTATACAACAGTGATATATTGGCAGTCACCAGCTTAGCCGATTTAGGCTAAGGTTGGAAATTTGTATAGTGGTATGTGCAAGTGGCGGGAGTCTTCCAAGACCAGCTCGAACCCCGGTGTCCCGCACGCAAAATCAATACGTGTTAACTTTTAGTGAAGGCGGTGACGGCATCTTGGGAGGGGGGGGGGGTGTGACCAGTCCTGGCCGCCTCTATTCTCACTACCATCGAATTCATTCACCAGTCAGGCTGCGAGTACCAGCCTTGTTAACCAGACGACCAACCAGGTCGCTCGTTACGGGCTATTCATGCCCGTGCCATCTCTTGGGTGGCTTAATCTTCATCAATCAGGTGGCTTGGCTATAAGACGGAGTATACCTGGAGTGGGATCTGGTGGGTTTCCTACCTTTCAATGCCCGGTGTTGAGCAAGGCTCGATGGTCCAACAGGCTGTTGCTTCGAATGGTCCTGCAGGACCACACTGATCATCTGAACCACCACTAGGTAGGTTACGTGGTTGATGGGGTTCTGGGAGTTGTTCTACTTCCCAGCCCGGCCCGAGGCCAGCTTGACTATTGAGAGAGTGGTCTACCAGGCTGTTGCCTGGAGCGGCCCACATACCCACCACAGCCCGGTGGTCCGGCACTCCCTGGAGGAAACAATCTAGTTCTCTCTTGAAGATGTCCACGGTTGTTCCGGCATATTTCTTATAGTCGCTGGAAGGACGTTGAACAACCGCGGACCTCTGATGTTTACACAGTGTTCTCTGTGCCTATGGCACCCCTGCTCTTTACTGGTTTTATTTCTGGTAGGTACTACCGGCACGCCAATTCCATCCATAGCAACACTATATTACAATAAAGTCAATGACTGGATTGTGTAAACGGTCATAATTTCCGCACCAAAAGAGTACATTAACCCTACGAGGCGATGAACCACTCTACCGCGTCTACTGAGACACGTCCAACACTGCCAGGTGAGGTAACCGCTCTACCGCGTCTACTGGACACGTCCAACACTGCCAGGTGAGGGTACCACTATACCGCGTCTACTGAGACACGTCCAACACTGCCAGGTGAGGGTACCACTATACCGCGTCTACTGAGACACGTCCAACACTGCCAGGTGAGGGTACCACTCTACCGCGTCTACTGAGACACGTCCAACACTGCCAGGTGAGGGCACAACTATACCGCGTCTACTGAGACACGTCCAACACTGCCAGGTGAGGGTACCACTCTACCGCGTCTACTGAGACACGTCCAACACTGCCATGGGAGGGTACCACTATACCGCGTCTACTGAGACACGTCCAACACTGCCAGGTGAGGGTACCACTCTACCGCGTCTACTGAGACACGTCCAACACTGCCAGGTGAGGGCACCACTATACCGCGTCTACTGAGACACGTCCAACACTGCCAGGGAGGGTACCACTCTACCGCGTCTACTGAGACACGTCCAACACTGCCAGGTGAGGGTACCACTATACCGCGTCTACTGAGACACGTCCAACACTGCCAGGTGAGGGCACCACTATACCGCGTCTACTGAGACACGTCCAAACACTGCCAGGTGAGGGCACCACTATACCGCGTCTACTGAGACACGTCCAACACCCCAGGTGAGGGTACACTCTACGCGTCTACTGAGAGCTTACATGGGCTTGGGGATCACACACTTCCTCCAGTAGGTCTACACATCCCTAGCACACGACGTCACGCTGCCACGTGTTGGTTAACTTTAGGAGTTATGTTCGTAGGTTACCTGGAGACCATACCTGGAGACCACACCTGGAGACCACACCTGGAGACCACACCTGGAGACCATACCTGGAGAGGGTCTCTGGAGTGCTTCTCAGAGCCCGGCCTATGGCCAGGCCTCAGCTGTTTATCATGGTTTATCATTATCATGTTTACCATGGAGCCGGTCGGCCGAGCGGACAGCACGCTGGACTGTGATCCTGTGGTCCTGGGTTCGATCCCAGGCGCCGGCGAGAAACAATGGGCAGAGTTTCTTTCACCCTATGCCCCTGTTCCCTAGCAGTAAAATAGGTACCTGGGTGTTAGTCAGCTGTCACGGGCTGCTTCCTGGGGGTGGAGGCCTGGTCGAGGACCGGGCCGCGGGGACACTAAAAAGCCCCGAAATCATCTCAAGATAACCTCAAGATAACCATGGACGCATACAATATACGTGTTGGAGAATACATTGCGTCCGTTGCATTGTATGATAATCCAACAGTATTGCAATGCCGTATAGGCCCTAGAGAGAGACTACTGACAATTGAGATACACTACATGTCGTTGACTATAATGGAACAAGCTGCCTCAGCCACTTATGGAGCCTGGTAGCCTGGTGGATCGCAGCGCGCAGGACTTAATTCTGTGGCGCGGGTTCGATTTCCGCATCAGGCAGAAACAAATGGGAAAAGTTTCTTTCACCCTGAATGCCCCTGTTACCTAGCAGTAAATAGGCACCTGGGAGTTAGTCAGCTGTCACGGGCTGCTTCCTGGGGTGT
>WNGS01113158.1:59004019-59041995 GCA_020271785.1 Procambarus virginalis
CCTCCGTTCTGTATTCACCTCTCACGTTGTGAACATCACTACGATAGTCCAAATACTGGCAGTAGTTTTTGCTTTTGATTTCGCATCCAGTGTTAAGAGAGTATTTTGGGAGGTTTCTTTATTTACCTGAATGCTTGCTTCTGTCTCTACAAACTGCCTTTCTTCTAGTTTCCTATTGAGCGTTTCACAATTTCTCAGCTTCGATTTTTCTTCAATCTCCCTATTATAATTATTCCTTCTATGTTACGGGAATTTTCGTGTACTGCATACAGCAGGTTACGTATTCTTTTCCTCCTGCGTTTATAGGTGTCGTCTGGACGTTTCATCTTTCTACCGCTTGGACGCTCTTTCCTGCTGGGCATTTCTGGCTCAAAGGAACATGTTTCAGACAGACTTGGGGATACGCTTCCGATGTTAGTTTTTCTATTCCTTCTGTAGGATTCTTATTATTACTTAAACTAGTTTCCCATGGAATGTTTGTAAGTTCCCTGTTTATATCTCCCAGTCCTATCCTTTTAATTATTAACATTGAATTTACTGAATAGCCCCTTCCGCTTTATCAACGTTTTAGATCTATTTGAAGTACTGATGTTGGTTTGCACTTAAATAAGCTTGTGATCTGAATATGTGATATCTATATCGTAATGTCTCTGATAATGTCTTCATTGTTTCGTAAGACCAGATCTAATATTTATTCTTTCGATTTCTCGTTGGCTCCGATATCTGCTGACTGAGTTAAAATTTGTCACAGAATCTAAGTAGTTCTCTAATCTGTGGTTGGTTAGGTCCCGATTGATTTCCTGGTATAAAATTATTATTTGCTATTCTCCACTTGAGACTAGGCAAGTTGAAGTCCCTAGGAAGATAATATCAGGTATGGGTTCTCCAAATTATCAAGGCTATCTCTTTTTGATTTATCCTTTCTGTGAATTCCTCAGCCGTTGCATCTGGCACTTTGTATATTAGAATAATCACTATAATTATTTTCTCTATTTTAATCCCAGTACCTCCACCACCTCATTTGTAACTTAAGGACTCCGAGCACACAAGGTCTTCCCTAATATACAGACCCACTCCTCCATGGGACCTATATTTTACCTATCACACTGTATAGGTTATACCTGGAATCCAAATCTCACCTGTCCAACAATTCCCCTGCATGGTTTGCCGTGAAAAGCTCCAAATACTGCATGTGACTTCGTGAGGAGGCCATTTATGACATGTACTTTATTGTTTGTTCTTGTTTTCAGTCTCTTGTATGTTGGCAAAGTGAATGAGGTTACTTTATTAGTTATATTTTGATGGGAAATTTTTCGGCAAGCCCATTATGCGTGTCATATTGAGTTTGTTCTGACCATGTGCGGATTGTTGTAGGGCAGTTGCCTGTCGTAGATTGTGGTCCCCTTTCGGTGTGTATTGTAATCGGTAAGTCTGGTATGCACGTGGGTCTGGCATCCAGTTCCATACATTCTCCATGCTCCTCCTTTTGACATCTCTTTCGGTCTGGTATAAAAAAGTTATCGAATTTCCTCCAACTTCATTATCCTGCTGCCACTCTTTATGAGCGTTCCGTGCCTTTCACGTGAAGATTATGGGCAGCTGAGGTCATAGCATTTTCTGTCCTACAATGAGGTTTGGCACATCTCAGGATGAAAAACCTACATATTGATGCAAATCGACACTCACCTTTCCTAGGCATATTTAACATTTTTGGGATGTTGATATAACTGCATTCTAATCCTTTCTTATACCAGCATATCTATGTCTGCATATGGCCCTTTGCATAAAAATTTGCATAAGTCTGTCCTTCGTTGTCCTTCTGTTCTGACTCGCTCTATCGGGAACCGTTGTAGTGTCTGTACCTACCGAGCTGTCAGTGCTGTCTGTTACACTTTCTAGTTTACTGTCATCCACATCCGGGCCTACTGAGTCAGAGTTTACAACTTCTTGAGTTTCAGCCTCAGTTTCATCCCTGACTATAGCCTCCGCCCCTGGTATATTACAATTGTTGTTCCTCTCCCATTCCTTCTGGATGGCTGGTAGGCTTCCAATGAATGATGTTTTCCGATCATGTGTCATGTTATCTAGAAGGTTTTTTAGGATATTCCAAACTGGCTGGTCATGTTTACACACCCAGAGCAAGTGGCCAGCTCTCAGTGCCGCAGTGTTACTCACGCCTGTACAAGCCGAATGGAATCTATTCTTACAGATATAACATTCAATTCCCGTTGCCTTCGACCTTTACTTTTCAATGGGGTTATTCTGCACATCCTGCCATGCCTCCAGATCACATGTGATGTTCCAAATCTGCACATAGAAATAACAACTCTCTTGTGGATCATGAACCATGGTCTGGACCTGAACTACTGGAACACTTATCATGTGACTTCAATCTTTTCTCTCCTTGATATTTCATGCTCTTGTTATTTCATTATGCTGAATGATTTTTCTTAAGTTTGTTTTTTGACTCGTTGCAGCATTTGTGATCTACAACTTTCTTAGTCTCTGCTACGAGTACCTGGGTGGAGAAGGAAACATTATGAGCGAGATCAGAGGGAAGCCTATTAGGTAAGTCTTGTACCAACATTATTGATTACTTGGAGAAGTTTGTAAAACCATCACAATTTGCCAAAATTATATATACATTAGATGTTTGTAAATACTGTTTGGACAATTGGAATAAAATAAAAGTATGCAGATGGGGTATACCCATAGAAATAAGTAATCCTTTTTAGTGCAGGTAAAAAATTTCTCAGCTTGCAATTGTTACCATACAACTGAGTGATCATTCACCCAGGTGATGGAACTATGCCAGACTGCTTAGCTTCTCATAGATGTCGGATAAGTAAAAAATGAAGCCAAAATAAACAGCTATACAGACTAGTAGCCCTTTTTATAGCAAGACGATGAAAAATAACAATTGTCAAAGAAGAGTTTTTTTTGGACAGTGCAGTGGGAAGGGAACTATCAGAAAGAGGCCAAGCCATTATGGTGAGAACGAACTCGTTCTTGTCTGTCTTGGGCGCACACAGGTGAGAGTTTATGCCCACCATATTAACGCCAATCCTTAACTGTGTGCCTTTGTTCACCCAGCAATGAATGGGTACCTGGTTGATAAAAGATTTGGCAGGTTGCTTACCAAAAAAAAAATTCTATATCAAACCTATTTCAGTTAGCATGTCAAAGGTCTTTGATCACCACTTGGGAAATGCTTGACAGGTCATTAACCCTGTGGCATCCCTACCAGGGCCATAGATATTACCAGGAAGCAAATTAGCACTAATATAAACATATGTTAAGTATTTGCCAACATAAAACCTTGTACATCTTTGCCAGACTGTCTCGTATGTGACTCGCTCTATCAAGGCAAATAGAATATCTACAGCTTTCATGGAAAGTGCTATTGACTATGAAATATAGATATATCTGTAGTTGCATTGACACAAACGTTTTTAAACTAAGTAAGGCTTAGGTTTTTTCTGTGCATGTGAATATATTCCTCACCAAGAAAATTACAAAGGAAAGGATATGAGAGGTATTGCAGAAGATACCAGATGGCCAGGTGCAAAATGTGCAACAAAATAACATACAGGAGCAAAAGATGTACTGTGTATTAGATGTGAAATTGACCTATTTAAGAGTAGAGGGGCCATAGGTACAATCAGAGAACACTACGAATAGAGGTCCACAACTTGGCAACCACTTCCTACCAAATATGACAAATATTGAGAATCTGCAGGAGCTGTGAGGAGGATTTGAACCTATGCTCTGCATATTCCCAAGCAATTTTTTTGTTCTCGTTGATACATCACGATAATGGGATTTCTTTGTGCATAAGAAATATTGCCTTTACACAAATGTGGATGCATTGAGAAAATTTGACCAAGTTCCTGAAGGAAGTGACCAAACCACCCAGGTAGTAATGGATTTATAGGCCTGTGAGCCACTTCAAGCAACAGCCTTTTAGATAAAAAAAAAAAAGCCTAGACTTAGACTTGGAGTTGAACAAATGTGTAGACTGTAGATAAGACAGCATTAAAGTTCATAATCCTCTCATTTTCTTGTGAATCACTACTTATACAAATTGTAGCGAGATGTTACTATGTTGTGTTATTACAAAGCTATTGTTTAAACTTTTACCTGGCCACAGTAGCTGAACTTTTTTCTTTTTACCTTTTCAGATCATCATGCATGTATGGAACGTGCTGTCTTGTTGGCAAGACGTACACAATTGGCTTTCTTCGATTCTGTAAGCAAGCCCCCTCCAGTTCTGCCTGGTTAAACCTGTTATGGCCTTCATTACTATAATTTTGCAGTTCTTTACAAATACCAGGATGGTGATTGGAGGTAAGTACTGTTGCCTTTTCCAACCTTAAAGCAGCCTAGCAGTCTTGTGACAGTACACAAGTGTTAACAAAATAATTATGGGCCACCACAGTAGGTTAAACGAACCATAAAATTCGACACCCTTATTAAGGGTCTAGAATATAGCGAAAAGTCGTACTTTTCATTTTGTCAGGGTTGATTGTTTTTTTTTTTTACGCTACTAAATCGACTTGCTCTTTCCATCTGCATGTATACTTTAGTCCTGACTGTAGTTCAGGAATAAACTCTGCATATATACACCCAGAAGTGGGGTACTTGTCTAGGAATATATCCTTTCCACAAGGTTTAGGAATGTGTTTTTAGTGTGCAAGTTAATACTGAAACATCCATTGACTTCTAACATCACTGCACATCATATTGGCAATGCACATTACACACTACTATAGATGGAACAGGATGTATAATTATATTCCAGGAGCAAATCCAGTGTTGGGCTTCCAAAGCACAGCCTCACTATTCACAACTCGACTTCAAACATGAACCCCTGATCTGTGCAAGGATTACCTAAGGCAATATCTGTGTGCGAAGAAATTTATTGTAGTGTTCCTACGTTAAAAACAATCCTCCGAGTATAGGAAAAATAACCCAAAATTTTATATTGTATCGAGTGTAGTGAACACCCAATGAGGTGATAATGTTCAGTATGAGGCAGGCCACCTAACTGGGATGCTATTGGAATCATCAGTCATTTCCAGGCTTCGCTGCATACAGCTCAACCTTAACTTTGAGAGAGAATGAATTTACCAAAAATCTGCACTACAGGGTTGTGGGCTAGAACCCAATCCTTCAAACTAGCCACCTGTGGGCACGGTGAACTACCCTTGAGTTTTGTTAAAGTTTGCAGGTGTTTTTGGGAGGGATCGGGAGGTATTGTGCACACTATGGGTTGAACATCTGAGGGTATTATGCACATGGTTAAACAAATAATGATAATGCAGAGAATATCACAATAATGGGGCTGAAATAAATAACCCAACCCACACACGAAAGGAAAGTGACGAGGCTTTGGTCCATTCTGGACCTTTATCTGGTTGACAAAGCAGGTGTGTGAGGGTCATTGTAAGGCAAATGATATAGTGTCCCCCAAGCCCAAATTAATTTATGTAGACTCATTATCGTTTCCCTACTCGTCAGCGTGTTATAAATCCTGCGAGTGACTGTAGGGCATGCTCTTATATTAGTTGCAAAAGAAAACTTTTGTGAAAACGTACACATACGGTAGTTGCACATAGTAAAAATGTACACTATTCTCGATGTGACTAAAGTGCATGATAGTGTTGATTAGGCAAGCTTCCTTTGGCATATCCATTCAAATTGTCTTCCATGAGAACAGGCTGAAAGATGTAAAATACTGGGACCATTTGCAGTTAAAATATTTTGTGGGAACTTGTGCAAAAATGAATGTACACATTCAATGAACTAAGGGGAACGTGGTAGTAGAAGAGGAGGAATGGCATAGTTTGGAATTTATATGCAGTACACTAATAAAGGGGTTAATGGTGTGATTTTTGTATATTATTGTTGTACTGTGTAGTCATCTTGGCATAATACTTTTGATATTTATAGACTTGTACAGTGTCTCCATCTCCTGGGAAATGGGTTGCAAATACAGGTAATTCTAGAAATGTTCAGAATGGGGAACAGTAAAAAGATTCCCCATTGTTGGGTACAAGATCTGTTAAGCTTAGAGAGGTCACCCTCCCCTACCTTCTCCTGCTAGTTAGGCCAACCACTGACCATCCTCAGGATGCAACCCACAACAGTTAACTCCTGGGTACCTATTTACTGACAAGTGAAGAGGCATCAGTTGTAAGGTAATATACACAAGCTTCTAATCTTGCGCGGGAATGGGAACTGGAATTGAATTCAGTTGAGAGCCAACTGTGCTGACACCGGCTCTGTCATTGGCATTCTGCTTTTGTACATTATGCATATTTACCTTATTTGAAGTCTGTATAAGGGTGTATTAATTTTTGTTAATTCTTTTTCAGTCCTGAAGGTGGTTACTTGTACATCACGATCATTTACAACATCTCAGTGTCGCTGGCCCTGTACAGCTTATTCCTCTTCTACTTTGCTACAAGAGACTTGCTGCAGCCATATGAACCTTTACTTAAATTCTTTACCATAAAATCGGTTATCTTTTTATCATTTTGGCAAGGTGAGTACCAGGCATGTTTATGATAAAACTGTTCTCAAAATTGTATTGAACTTTTACATTTTATCAATTACAGTATGGTTAGTTTTGTTTTTGTTTTATACCATGTATTTGTGTGTTGTACACACACACCTGTGTTTATTTGGTGCCAGGTTGTGTACTCACCTAGTTGTACTCACCTAGTTGTGCTTGCGGGGGTTGAGCTCTGGCTCTTTGGTCCCGCCTCTCAACCGTCAATCAACAGGTGTTCAGGTTCCTGAGCCTATTGGGCTCTATCATATCTACACTTGAAACTGTGTATGGAGTCAGCCTCCACCACATCACTTCCTAATGCATTCCATTTGTCAACCACTCTGACACTAAAAAAGTTCTTTCTAATATCTCTGTGGCTCATTTGGGTACTCAGTTTCCACCTGTGTCCCCTAGTGCGTGTGCCCCTTGTGTGAAATAGACTGTCTTTATCAACCCTGTCGATTCCCTTGAGAATCTTGAATGTGGTGATCATGTCCCCCCTAACTCTTCTGTCTTCCAACGAAGTGAGGTTCAATTCCCGTAGTCTCTCCTCGTAGCTCATACCTCTCAGCTCAGGTACTAGTCTGGTGGCAAACCTTTGAACCTTTTCCAGTTTAGTCTTATGCTTGACTAGATATGGACTCCATGCTGGAGCCGCATACTCCAGGATTGGTCTGACATATGTGGTATATAATGTTCTGAAAGATTCCTTACACAAGTTTCTAAAGGCCGTTCTTATGTTAGCCAACCTGGCATATGCTGCTGCCGTTACCCTCTTGATATGAGCTTCAGTGTGTGTGTGTGTGTGTGTGTGTGTTTTTATATATATATAACAAAGTTGACAAACAATTTTATTTCAGGAGTTCTCTTGGCTATTCTTGAAAAGGGGAAAGTCATAGAAGGCAATCCGACCCTAAACACGGGCACGGTGTCTGCCGGCTACCAGAACTTCATCATTTGCGTGGAAATGTTCTTCGCCTCGGTGGCTCTTCGCTACGCCTTCCCTTACCAGATATACGGAGATTTTACTGTGACTGGACCTGGTCGTAGTGTTACCATGCAGAGCATCTCATCATCACTGAAGGTATAGTATGAGAAAATGTCCAAATATAGTTTGCATCTTTTCTACAGCAGATCGGCAGCAGTTAATATAGAATACACTGTACTGTGTACAGTAAACAGTGAAGCCAAAGGGGCTGGCAATGAAGCCATAGGGACTGACAATTAGTACAGTACAGTACAGGTACATGCAAAAGTGCAAAATATTTTTTATAATGGTGAAATGCATTGATAAGTGTTACAGTAATTGAATTTGTACTCTTAATTCTTCATGGAGTAATACATTCCCAATTCTTGGCAGAAAGTAATGCTTTCCATAAAAATACTGAAGACATAAGATGGGATCAAACCCGCATTCCTGAACTCCTCGGGCACGCGCTTACTGCCGACAGGACAGTGATGAGCCTTGAAGATTTTAAATGTCTCGTGTTTTAAAAATGAATCCCTTTTTCTAATTTTAAGTTATAAATTTCTCATCACTTGTTTGGAAATGTAGCATTTTTATCCCCTTGGATATCCTCGGTAATGGGATTCATTATAGGTTTAAACTTTCCACTCGATTTCCCGACAATGCCTCCCTGAGCAATTGACAATGCAACGACGAATAAATTCTTGAAAACCTTCATTAAACGTTATCCAGGCATGTTTTTCCTGCTGGGTTAGTCAGCTGAAGGGGTTATCTCTGCACAGTGTTGCAATAATACCAGACAACTTTTCACATTACAGTAAATACAGGTTAGATGTTCTATAAATTTCAAGACCCAGAAAATTTCTTAGACAATTTTACAAATTATATAAAAAAAAACTTTATTTTTTAATGCAAGCAAGTTGCGATTTGCTCAATTTTAGATATTGTAACCAGCGTTGCATTAGTTTTGAGCAACTGTTGAACATTACTTTTGGAATTGGCATTTGCACATTGTAAACATTAAATTGTTCATTATTGCAGTGTTGCACTGTTATTTTCAAATACAAATTTATTTACTGCAGTCACAATGAGGAAAGTGGTTATCTTTAACATTTTCTTTTTAACACAGGAAACCATGAACCCGAAAGACATCATGACAGATGCGATCCACAACTTCCATCCGCAGTACCAACAGTACACCCAATATAGTGCAGGTATGATCATTTGTGCCGTGTTGATGAAAGATTGGCCATTTGCTCCACTAATTACCGTTTGACTCTTGGACTGCTCGCTTAAATATCAATACTATGTGGTGCATATGAAAAAAAAATTGTAAACAAATCATGGGGGGGGGGGATTGTATATGGCAATTTTCATACAGGAGATACAGATAATGATTGGAGCAGTGAGAGGGTTAGGGGCAGTGCAAGGCCTACAGTGTAGGCCTATAGTAAAAGTTAAATATTATTTTCTACTTATATGTTTTAGGGAATACAGTATAAATTGCATACAATTATGAATGTTTTAAAGGGTTGAATTTGCCTTGCTTGCTTTAATTTCAGTGTGTTAAATTGAATAAGCATGTCCACTATGTAGCCAGTGGAGAGTTGTTGACAAAGGCATCACAAGGACAATGTGCTTGTTAACCGTTTTATATAATTTTTACTTCAGCATCCCTAAACATGCAGAGAACAGGTCACAACATGGCTGAAAAATAACCCAACCCCCACACGTGAAATGATCAAGACGAGGGCCCGGCTCGGATTGAAAGGTCGTTTTCATTGTTTTATATGTGGGGGGGGGGGGTTAACTCTGATGTTTTTAACAGCATGATAACTAAAATATAAAAGTAAATTAGATATGCTATTATGCAAGGCAGTTTATACCCGAGTGTTCATATGAAATGAGGAAATTTATGATAATAGTGTCCCTTCAGCTTTAAAGCTGTTGACATAGTTTACAGGACCACATTAGAAGAAAATATTGTAATGTCTTGGTTTTTATTTCTTGGCTAAATAGACTGGCATGTGGTGTAAAATCAGATTTAATAGTTAGTCATTTTACTTTACATATACATACATGCACATACACATACATACTACAGCTTTCTTGAATATACCTTGTTGAAAAATGTTAATGAAGAGTTGGCTCGTACTTTTATGCTGGGATGGTTCCGTTGACTCCTTGGTGTCGTTGCCAACACGTTCAATCCTTACTACCTTGTACAGTGTCCTGATTTTTGGGATGCTAAAGTCTTGCTATGCCAGTGTCCTTTAACATGACTAGTCTTGTGTATTTTTGATCTTGTCCTAGCTCTCATGCAGGACACCAATACATTTTTGACAGTTCTGTGCCACAGTGCTCAAGTTGTCTATGCTTGCCACCTGCTTTTGATAAGCTTTACAAGAACTTAATTTCAAGGGTGCAACTTTCCCAAGGTTGCATCCTTGGGAAGGCCCTCTATAAGCCCAAGTATTGTACAGGCTTCTGTTCCTGACAACAAGACTTTAATGGGTTTTCCATATTCAGAAAACAAAATCGATGTTAATGTGCACTGCATGTAAACTACTGTAGTAGTTAATAAAGGATATTGAAACATCTGTGATAAATGGTAAAAAATAGTTCCTAGTAAACCTGATAGTTTTCTGACCACTATAAAATATTTATAAAGAAATGCACAATATTTATAAAGAAATGCAAAGTGCCAGTAGCACAGGCACTCGGTATAGTGTGGAGGAAGAGCTTAGACACAGGGGAGATACCAGATGCGCTTAAAGCGGCAGACATTGCCCCTCTACACAAGGGTGGTAGCAAAGCATTGGCAAAGAAAGAATTATAGACCAGTTGCACTAACATCCCACATAATAAAAGTATTTGAGAGAGTGATCAGGAGTGAGGTCACTAGATTCATGGAAACCAATGACCTCCACAATCCAGGCCAACATGGATTTAGATCAGGAAGATCATGCCTCTCACAGCTACTTGACCACTGACAAAATCACCGAGGCATTAGAGGAAAAACATAATGCAGATGTCGTGTACACAGATTTTGCATAGGCATTCGACAAATGTGACCATGGAGTGATTGCACACAAAATGAGGTCAATGGGTATAACTGGTAAAGTAGGATGCTGGATACTCAATTTCCTGTCGAACAGAACACAAAGAGTAACAGTCAATCAAGTAAAATCGAGTCCGAGCGCAGTTAAAAAAAAGCTCTGTACCTCAAGATAGTCCTTGCACCACTGCTGTTCCTTATTCTCATATCAGATATAGACAAAAACACAAGTCACAGCTTCGTATCATCCTTTGCAGATGATACAAAAATTAGCATGAAAATTACCTCTGCTGAAGACATTGATAAACTACAAATAAATATTAACAAAGTTTTCGATAAGGCAGTAGAAAATAACATGTTTAACGGTGATAAATTCCAGGTACTCAGATACGGCAAAAATGAGGACCTTAACCCTTAAAGTGCGCATCACATCATATGACGTGCTAGGCGTTTCACCAGTCAACTGCTCTTCACGTCATATGATGTGTTGGAGTACTACGCAAGATTTAAACGGCCCGCGGATACACGGGGTTCACCACACCTTCATCAGGGCTCTTGTAAACAGACGCCATTTTAAAAAAAAATCGTGGGCCAAACTCCCGGGTGTTAGGGGCCTCAGTATCGCGTAAGCTACCAAGCCTGACGCACGCAGCATGAGCTCACAGCACTGCTGTTCAGCTTGTGACCACAGCATCGCCTAAAAATGCCAAAATATACTTGTTCATGCTATTATGTAGCGATGATATTATTACAGAGGACCCCTGACTGTGATAAAAGTGACCAGGGTTCTGATAATAGCAGGATTGCGATGATATTTAGCGCTGTGCGCCATGGAGGGAGGAGTAATGCTGTGGGAGGGAGGGTGGTGGCGATGTTTTCTGACTGTGTGTCCCCACCTTTTATTGACTGCACTCAGCATACCAGCTTAGTGGTTCGCTATAGTGAACACAAATGTAGATACTTATATATAACGTGTGTATAGAGGGTATAAACAGCAAGAGAAGGTTTGGAGCCGCCATTTTGGTGAGGGCGGTGGCGTCGTCTGCACGACGCCACCGTGCAGACGACGGTGTTGTTTACTGGATACCACGATCGTCTTTGGGCACCATACCAGTTTATTTGTACAAGTATGGTGAATAAAACAGGTAGATATTTATTTATAATGTGTGTATATAGCGTAATAACATCACACAGTATTGTTGGAGGAGAAATATTAGTGCGTGTGGCCTTGAGGGAGGCAGCCATCAGCTGACTGTGTTAGGTCCTATGTCTTTGTGCATTTACTCACCATACAAGCTTAGATGTACAGTTATGGTGAACAAAACATGTAGATACTTATATATACCGTCTGTATATAGTGAATTATAGCAAAAACAGTATTGTGGGAGGAGAATGTGGGCGAGTCAGATGACTGGAGGGAGGGCGGGAGTGGCTGGCTGGTACACGGCGGTCACTCCTCGTTACTTTTTGACTCATAATAGCTACTTAGTGGTTCGTTATAGTGAACAAAACATGCAGATACTTATATATAACCTGTGCTTATAGTGTAATAACCGACAAAGTATTTGTTCACTGATTGATGAACATAACTGAATCAACAATATGCACACCATATTTTTGAGTACAGCAATGATTCACTCATTTTATTATATAAATATATCAAACTACACACTATTGAATAATATTACAGCAAAAAAACTATGAAACAATCAGAGACATTGAAATAATTAGGTAATTATCTCTTTGTGGCAACTCTGGCCTGACAGCTGGCGAGAACAGACCGCCTGGGACGCATGCTGAGTCAGCGCCTATAATTTGCCAGACTTCCCCGCCCTATAGCGGGCAATATATGGCACTTACGATTTTTTTATTATTTTTCCCGTGATCAGTGAACACAAATTAACAGGTTAGGAAGAAAAAATAATTTTTTTTTTTTCAAAATGACGTGCGCCTGTGCGGATAGCAGGATATTTGACCCCGAGCATGTTAAGGGTTAAACATAATACAGGGTACAAAACACAATCGAATCTGCCCATAGTAGGAAAACAGCATGTCAAGGATTTGGGAATAATTATGTCCGACGACCTAACGTTTAGGGAGCATAACCAAGCAAGTATTGCGTCCGCCAGAAAAATGATGGGTTGGATTACGAGAACCTTCAAGTCCAGAGGCCCCATCACAATGGTTGTACTCTTCAAATCACTTGTGTCGTCCCGCCTTGAGTACTGCTCAGTACAGTACTCGCTTCCCCCTTCAGAGCAGGAGAGATTGCTGAAATTGAGGGAATACAGAGAACATATATGGCACCCATAGACAAGATAAAGCACCTAAATTATTGGGATCGACTCGAAGCTCTCCAAATGTACTCACTAGAAAGGAGACGAGAGAGATACCAAATAATATACACATGGAAATACTGGAGGGACAGGTCCCAAATCTGCACAGTAAAATAACAACGTACTGGAGTGAACGACATGTAAGAAAATGCAGAATTGAACCAGTAAAGAGCAGGGGTGCCATGGGCACAATCAGAGAACATTGTATGAACATCAGAGGCCCACGGTTGTTCAACGTCCTACCAGCGAGCATCAGAAATATTACAGGAACAACCGTGGACATCTTCAAGAGGACACTAGATTGTTTCCTTCAAGGAGTGCCGGACCAACTGGGCTGTGGAGGGTATGTGGGCCTGCGGGCCGCTCCAAGCAACAGCCTGGTGGTCCAAACTCTCGCAAGTAAAATCTGGCCTCGGGCCGGGCTTGGGGAGTAGAAGAACTCCCAGAACCCTATCAACCAGGTAAACCAGGTAACCAGGTAAAATCAATTAGTGGGGATGATTAATGGAGTACAACTTCCTAGGTTGCCACAAAATTTGATATCGTTCACCGTAAAAAAAAAAAAATTTACAAGTTGGAAAAACAGGCTTTGGTAAGTGGAAAGGTGATAACCTGAGGAAGTGTGAGGACAGTGACACTGGCAAGTGGGGTCATGCAGATATAAACATTTGAGTCCTTAATGACTTGTGTAAATAACATACCAAAGGAGGTAGGGTCGTGAGTGATGATTTTGAAGATTATTCTTAAACAACAAGGTGCAAGGACCTAAGAGGCCTCCATGAAGATAGAGGTTAGAGATGCTGGCAAGCAAATATACTGGAGAGTAGCTTTTATGCTGATCCAGGTGCTGTATGCAATTTTCATCCCATTTGATTTATTGTAGCAAGACTTGCCTCAGTGAAGTACTTTTCAATGGCTGTGCTCTTTAGGGGTTAATCCCAGGGAATATAAAGTAATGAGGTTTGGGATAGACCAGGAGGATATGTTATGAAGAACGTAGTTGTAACTAAAAAGAGGATGGTACGTGACACTAAAGAGGTAGATTAAAATAAATATTTTGACCAATGACAATACCCTACTGCAAAAATAGGCTAAGATAGCTTGTATACGTGTATACCTCTAATGCCTGCCTTTACAGTGTGTGAACACAACAAAACAATGTTAATAGCATAAAAATTAAAAAGAAGCATAAGAATGTTTTTAAAGAATCTGTACTGAATTGGCCCTAAATGCAGTACTCAAGCTATATTAGCTTCTAGAGTATGTAGTAGCTGCAGCGTGTCTCCTGCACTTTTAACGGAAGAAAATTGGATGTCCAACAATGTGAGGCAACTAATGACAGACAAAAGGAACACCCTACTGGAACTAGGCCAAGGGAACTTAATCTACCTTTAAGAGCACCATGAGGCAATGTGCCAACATAACATCTAAGGTTGGACAAAATGGAGAGGTGGTCTCGAGAGGGACGGATGAGAGGGGGAGGGGAGGTGTCACAGGCGACACACAGACAAACCCGAGACATGAATGAAAATAGTCTGCAGCAAGTGGAGGTACAACGAACTTCAGTGAGGGTGTTTTCCCCAGTGCCTCTCACGTGCCTCATGATGGAATCCTTGGTGAATCCAATATTTTTTTTTTATCCCTCATGATACATAGGGCTGGTGGAAGTATTTAGTATTTGTGCCTGCAGAATTGAGCTATTAGCTCTTGGACCCTGCCTCATGTGGCCATCATTCACAACTTAAAGAAAAAAGTTGTCAAAGTACAATACTGAAAGAGGTGTAAATTGACCAGATTCAGTAACGGCAGGATGAAGCTCAAGAGCCAGATCTCATACTTGTGTAAATACAACTAGGTAAAGTCTACCAAGCAAGCAACAGCCTGTTGGACCAAACTCTCATAAGTCAAGTTTGGCCTCGGGCCAGGCTTAGAGTAGAACTCCCAGAACCCCATCAAGCGGGTATCAAGCAAGCACACGTGACTGAGAGTTGACTGTTGTACTTGCAGTCAAGGAATTCATGGCATGTTTGTCTTAAAAATTCTCAAATATAAAATATTTGAGACAGGAAAAGACTTTGATGTAGATTGATTGAGGTATGGTCAAATTATACTCAAGCTGATTTGACAAGGATTGTTTGCAGTTTAAACCATATATATGTTAGGATAAGATGAGTTATATTAGGCAGTGTTAAGCTCGTTAGATTTGTTTGGGTTAGGCTAGGTAGGCTTGGAAACTGTTGGCAAACATTCTTGTGTGTAGTGGGACTTTAATCACGGTTGATTGGTTCCTTTGGCAATTTAGTGTTACACACCACACATGCGCGCACACACACACACACACACACACACACACACACACACACACACATGTGCGCACACATACTTGATGCCACTATGAAGTGGCATCAAAGATGGTGATGGGAATGAGTGCAAAGAAATCAAAATGTGAAGATGTACGATAGACTATAGATCAATCGGTAGTGTGTGTATGGGCTTCTCTTGTGGGCCAATATGGATGCTGGTAAACATGAATAAAGTGCAAATTCAAAAATATTTCATGATTGTACATTTATAATAGTATACTCAAAATTACAGTAAATTATTTACCCATCATAATTATAGTATAATGTACTTCAAAATTGTGTAATTATAATACTGTAATCTTGATTTGGACCTCATTTATCGGGCATAAATATAAATCACAGTTGTGCCTTAATTACTCTTGTTTAGGGACTGAATTTAACTACACAGTAAAAGTTGAAATTCCTTTTTTGTATAGATACGTAGCGAGTAATATTGGACTAAATTTAGTGTCTGTCTTAGCATGCTGATGGATTGAGGTTTTCTTATCTGCCTGTGTGTGTTATTTGTAAGACTTTACATTTTTTGTTATTTATCATTTATTAGTTTTTAAAGAAACTTTTGCAAAAAATTTAAATTCTTTTCTTGCTTAAAGTTCGTATTGGTGCATCATAACAAATGGCTTCAAACTTCCGTGTTTCAAAATGTTAAAGAAACTGATATGTTTGGTATTTAAAGTATGTTCAAAATATTATGAAGAATAGGGTAGTGTCCACTCTTAACGTAAATTATTCTGTGATGCTTGTGCTTGCTATTCAGGGAACAACTCGGTTAGTGCTCGAGTGTTCCTTCAGGAACTGGAACACGAGTTGGTGGCTGTCAGAGGTTTGTGTTGCGCTTTTAAGTCGACAGTATTTTTGCTGTGTTAGAAGCACTGGCAGTGTAAAGGATTATAATTTTGATAGAAATTCTGATTAAGTACTTGCTTATTTGTAAAGATTGAGCATGATTGAGAAATTTTTTTAATGTGTAGTTGCTGAAAGAGTTTCAATAATGGTGCAAAAAGTTAATGCTGAACATGCACGTGTGGAAAAGTAAAATGATGTTTTGGTGTGTCCAGGACCCTTAAGAAGTAGTGTGATAAGGGTCCAGGAGGGATCAAAACCTCACCACTTTCATCTCATGAGGGTTGGTGTTAATTTGTAGGCAAGACAGTGGCAAGACACTTGGCCGAAGCTTTGCTTCAGCTTTGGCCTGGGTTCGTATCCTGGTCGGGGAGGATTTACCGAGCGCCAGTCCTTAACTGTGCGCCTCTGTTCACCCAGCAGTGACTGGGTACCTGGTGGTTAAACGATTTGGCGGGTCGTATTCCAGGGAAAAATTACCATTAAGGACCTGCCCAAAACGCTATGCGTTCTAGTGGTTTTACAAGAATGTTCAAATTACAGTTTGAATATTCTTCAAAAATGTATTTGCTTTAATACTATCTCGGTCCCATTTTGTATCTAAATCATAGCAAATGTAGATCTTCATAATTGTACTTAATAACTGCTATACAGTTGATATACACACAGTTGGAGTATATATTGATATAAGAATGTGATGCAGCTTAAAATTTTTCTGCTGAATATTAAATACATGCTGTACTACATAGTTAAAAGCTTAGATGTAACTCATGCTTGGCTAAAGTTCATACTTTCTTTGCTAGAATATTGTGCTATACTATTCGAGCAGCTGTTATTTTAATGGTGTACCATGTGTTGGTTGTGATGTGCTGAATCAGGTGTGCAGACTAAATATTATAATAACAAATGCTTGTACTGTATATTATTAATATTTGTGGTTTGGTAATGGTTGATTACCGATATATTTAGGCTTTTCACCCATCTGTTCAAAACTTTTAATGTGTGTCTTATCGCTAGGTGTGTACTAACTGCTTATCGACAATGCTATACGAATAGGGAAAATGTCTTGGATGACCATGTCCTTCAAGATGACCGGGACAAAATTAGTGAATTGAGCAGCACTTGGCACATGGAATGCAATGTGAATAAATACCACATTATGGAACTTAGACTAGGAGAAAATAAGCCCCACACAACCTACAAATGACATGAAAGGACATAAAATAACTGATAAAAATAGATCTAAGAGTGGTTTGGTATAGGAAACGGCCATCAATGGACCACATAAGGAATATTGTGTAAGAAGACTATGCTACCCTTTCCAACTTCAGGATGTTTCTTCCTTAATAAAATACTACACAAATTGACGGTGAAATATTAAAGAAACTGTTACAAAATCTTGAGACCAAATTGGAATATGCCATGGTTGTATGGTGTCCATATCACAAGAAACATATCAATGAACTAAAGGGTACAAAGGCATGCTACTAAATGACTTCCGAGAGTTGGAAAAAAAAGATCCGCAAGGAGAGGTTGGTGGCGTCAAATACGTATGCTAAAGCTAGAAGATGGAAGGAAATGAAGTGATATGATCATTACATAAAAAAAATGATCAAAATATGGTAATTTTTTAAGCCTACAACTTGGAGCGAGAAAGTCCATAGATTTGAGCTGAGGAAAAAATCCAAGTTCTCTAATGCAGAGTTGTAAATGGTTGGAATAAATTAAGGCGGTGGAGATCAAAATGATCAGGAGTTTCAGCATCATGGAACAAGACTACTGGGAAGATGGGAAATGACAAGTTGTGCTCTCGCCCTGTAACTAGTCACTGTAATACTGTATCGGTAAATATGGCAGTAAGTGGGATTTAAGTGTAGTCTCTGAATTTCTTCATACACTACCCACTGTACCAGGATGGATTTAAAGCCTCAACCAAAAGTTCTATTAGACTTGCTTGGAGATTGGAAGGCAGCAGTTCGTGGACTCCTCGGTTCCATTCAATACCGTCTCCATGATGGGCTGATCACGGTTCATTGGTAGTGCATGTACCTGGGGGAGTCCCGGGGCCAGATTCATGAAGCGGTTACGCAAGTACTTATGAACGTGTACATCTTTCCTCAATCTTTGACGGCTTTGGTTACATTTATTAAACAGTTTATAAGCGTGAAACCTTCCTAATCAACTGTTATTGTTATAAACAGCCTCCTGGTGCTTCGGAGCTCATTAACTGATTAATAATTATAAACAATGCCGCCAAAGATTGAGAAAAGATGTACAGGTTCACAAGTGCTTGCGTAACTGCTTCGTAAATCTGGCCCCAGGAATAACAGTTCTAGCCCACTGCTTAGCCTCAATATTTTCTCCCATAAATAACATTGATTTCTTACGCACCAACAGGTACCCAATATCCAATCCCCTGGTCGAGATACTTTTACCCCCTCGTGGTACAATGGGTAGTGCATGGCTCTGAGTTGTTCAGAGATGAGAGGTCAACCCAACATGGTTGCCATAATATTTAATAATCTTTGAATATCACTATGGAATGTTGATTTGCACAAGATTTTAAAGTTAAAATGGTATTTTTGAGAATATACAAAAGACTTAAGGTTTTGTTCACATGTAAAAATTTATTCTCTGGGAAGTGTGCTACACCTTTAGAAGCCAAAGGGTTTAGTGGCAAACCAAATTGACCTCCTTCGTGTCTTGAGCAAGTCATATATATTAACATTTTCATGCTTGCCTAACACAAGTAGTGTGTTTATGTACGTGGCCAAACTTGGTCAATTGCTTATTCAATTCAAGAGAAAACTGGACTGTTTTCTAAGAAGTTCCGGATCAGCCGAACTGTGGTGGGTATGTGGGCCTGCGGGCTGCTCCAAGCAACAGCCTGGTGGACCAAACTCTCATAAGTCAAGCCTGGCCTCGGGCCGGGTTTGGGGAGTAGAAGAACTCTCAGAACCCCATCAAGCAGGTATCAAGCTTAGATTTCTTATGCCTAGATTTCTATGCCTTTTATGTATACAGTATACACATGCAACACTAGACTCGCCATTGTTTAATAAATCGTCCAGTGTCCTCATACTTGTACAATAAGATTGTTTACATAAATTTATTAAACACTTGTTCGGAATTTTGCATCAAAGTTTAAACTTTGAAAATACAGAACGTCTATTGTTCATGCAATCCATATTTAATCTGGTATGTTCTATCCAACTCGCTTTTGAAATTGATGCTGGAAGTATTGTAAACATTTTAAGGTAACTATTATAATTTGGGGAACTTTTTGCATCTAAATCCAAAGTATTAGCTGTGCTGTTAAACCAAATTGAGCATTATAGTTCATTTTTTAATAATTTTGTTAGTGCTAGCAATATTATGAAAATTCTATTCATCATGCACTTGTGTACACTTGCAAACCTATTCGTACGTGTGGTTTTTATATATACATGCAAACCTAATCATACACAAAGGTAACCACGGGACCAATGAGCCAGAGCTCAACCCCCGCAAACACAACTAGGTGAGTACAACAACAAACATACATGCATTTATACACACATGTTCACACCTAAATACATATGCACATTCTTTGAAAGAACTGAGAAATAATGACTGGAAAATGGAACTTGGTTAGGCGAAGGTGGCCGGCCGACACAGGTACTTACGCAGAGCCACGATATGGAGGAGCTTCGACCAGACCTATTGCCAGTGTCGTCGACCACTCCCAGCACCGGGACCTTTGACACCGGCCCCTCCCCAACCCCTGCCGCTACCAGTAACGGCAGTGGCTCTGTAGTGGGTTCTGGTGTCAGTGTCATCTCCCTGGCAGCACCTTCACAGCAGTCTCAGCAGCCTGGGAGACTTCCACCGCCGCCCTCTAAAGGTGCCGTGCCTGAGGGAGTGACTCGCACCGTCACGTCACTGGCCGCTAACTCGCCACAATTTTCCCCTACGTTTGTCAGTGAGGCTGTCACCAGGGAGTTGGGATTTACACTAATACAGAATAAATATTTCTGGGGGTTAAATAAATTTAAATATACTTCTGTAGTTGTATAAATACATTTCGATATGTGCGAGATGAATTTATAATTTTTCTAATGTTAAATATGAAATAATACTTTAAATTTGAATTGTAATTCAGTCTAACGAGTTTTAATAAGCGGCGGTGGTAAATGGCTCTGGCAGGGTAATGTATTGGTCATAAACGTTTCACTCCACATAATTAAATATTCGTACTTTGAGCACGATCATCTTTGTTCCACCGCCCTGCTGACAGACCTCATATAATAGTACTGTATGTATAGCACATTTGTAAGTGTGAACATGCTAATGGATAACTTTCATTGTTATGCACATTGAATTATACTTTTCAGGGACAAAATGTCCATTCTGTATAAAGCAGGAGTAATGTATGTTGTGCAAGCATTTAAGGTCAATACCAAAGGCATTTTCATACTTGGCAAAACTTTTGTGCTGGTTGATGGGTTGCTATGGTCTCTTGGGCATTTTCTATCTAATTGAAGGTCCTTCCAGATTCTGAAATTTTCCATGGGTTCTTAATTCTGTCTTCAGTTGCTGGCTTTGTATGATGCTGTGTAAAGTGGTGGTTTAATAGCTATGAGGTTGGGAAATGGCCCTTTTCTTATACAGTATACATAATAGAGAATGTTACAACTTGACTGAGCATTTAATAACCAAACCCACAGATATGAAAAGATGTGTGGCGGCGTTTTGGCCGGACCGAGACTGTCGCCCCTTACCTTTATTATGTGTGAGGGTTGGGTTAATACATAGTGAAGTAATAGTGCAATGTTCCAACAGCGGTTGTCTTAGACATTGTGTATTGTGGGTATAAGTAATTGTAAATAATCTTCTAATGTCTTTGTAGTATTTGCCTTTTTCTTTTTAATATTAATGATTTACATGTATCTTGTTTCATTAACAGCAGGACGATGTCCACATCTACAATCCTTTATGTTCAAACCTGGGTTTAGCATGTTTATACATATCTTTGCTTGTTTGTGCTTATAACTGGTGCAGTCTTAAACATGTGTGTAAATTTTATTCCTATAAGGCTTTTATTCCTATACATGTGCAGTATTAAATAACTACATTGTACAGAGGCCACACATAGCTGTATGCAAGCACCGGTATTGGTGATTAATTTCTTTTTAGTTGAAAATGGTGCACCATTTTATTTAAAATGCATTAAACATAATTCATGAACAGCCATGTCCTATATAAATCGGCATATATATTTTCCCACTTTTAAACGGTGGCATCCTTCAGGCTAGATAACCTATCTGTCTCCTTGTGTCTCCCTCCCTCCCTCCCTACCGTTTCTCTCCCCCTCCCTCCCCTCTCTCCTACCCTCCCTCTGTTGGCCTTTAAATTCTGTCAATTGGTGTACAGCCAATCCGGTGGCCAGAGAGCCTCATGACGTCATTCCTCGGAGCGCGCAATAGCCTTCCTTTCTAGTCAGCGCGTCAGTTCCTCCCAGACCTAGCTAGAGGCAGGACCCCTTGGACCTTGGTGAGCTGGATATTTATGCTACAACAACTAAGTCAAAAAGTTCTAATTGTGTGATACTCAAAGACCCTAACAAAGATTTACTCAAAAGAATGTAATACAGTAATACAAACAAAACAGGAAAAAGAAACACACGTGATACCTTCCCTGTCTATCTCCTTCCCTCCCTCCTGTCTCTTCCTCCCCCCTCTCTTCCTCTCCCCTCCCTCCCTCCCTCCCTCCCTCCCTTGTGTCTGTCCCTCCCCTGGCTGTCCCTCCCCTCCCCTCCCCGTCATTCTACAGCTGCTGGCTCAGACGGCATTCATAGAGATGCTTCACCATCTCCCTTAAGGCGTCTTTTGGTATTTCAGTATTTACTGAATATTTATAATTTTATTTGGGAGATGTCAGTTTTTGAAGACAGGTTTGAGGTGGTTGTTTTTCCTATTTGGAAACTCAATACTCTAGGGACATCTAAGGATTTTCATCGCACTGCCCTGATGAGTTGTGTTGCAAGCTTTTCGAACATATGGCCAGTGTCAGTCTTGTGTAGTTCTTGCGACGCTATCCCTTCCTCTTCCCTTCTCAAATTGAGTTTCCCAATTGTCTCGGCACGACATTCATTTTGGTGGCCTTCGAGGCTTTCGTGCGTTCTGCCTTTGCTGCAGACACCTTTTGGTGGTTGTTCTTTTCAACTTGGAAGAGGCTTATGACACCACCTGGAGGTACAATATTTTGTCCCAGCTTCATTCTGTGGCCTTCGTGGCAATTTCCTGCTCTTCCTTTCTAGCGACCTCCCTTATTCTTTTAAAGGAGACTTGGTGCTGCCTTTTCTACCTCTTTTTCCCCCCAGAGTAGTGTTCTGAGCGTTACTCTTCTTCATTGCACTTAAATCTTGCTTCCTTCCGTCCCCTATGACATTTTATCGGCCCTTTCTTTGTTCTCGCCCTCTGTTGTAGAGGGGGAGGGGGGGGTGACTTCCCTTTCCTCCAACACCGGCTCTAATTTGCGACTGATGCTGTGTCGTCTTGGGCCACCAATCATGGCTGAAAGTTCTCTTTATCTAAGACTTGTGCTTTTACTTGGAGGCAAGTCGGTCTTCGTGCCCCATTGTCATTCTATGGTAGTCGCCTTCTCTATAAAGATTCTACTAAAATTTTTGGGGTTGATCGTTAACATTTGTCACCCTTTATGTTACCTTAAAGTTGAATGTTCTAAGGCCCTTACATTACTTTGAGCTTAGTCCCGTACTTACTGGGGTGCTGACAGGTGCATCAAAGCCGGGCTTTGATTGTTGCCCCTCTGGTAGGGTCTATTCCCTTTCACCACCTTCCTTTTTCTATACGTGCATGTTGCTTAAAAGCCTACCTCTTGGTTTGTGTTTTCAATGTCTCGTGTTGTTCCAACCTTGCCCTCATGGAGACTGAAGTGTTGCAAGACTTTGACCCACATGGTAAAGGCTTTTACCCCCCCCCCCCACCTTTTGTTATGAAACCCCTTTTCTTTGAACATTTTTCTTTGCACTCAAATTTTGCCCATCCTCAGTGACAAGTGCAAGTCTGCCAATGGTGTTGGATACTGTGTGGCCTTTCCAGACCAAGCTTATATGTGCAACCCCTCACTGGAGGCTAGCATCTCCTCGGCTGAACCGTATGCAACTTTGTATGCTCTTCGTCAATTGCTTTTCCTTCGACAATGCTCCTTTGCCATTGTGGATAACTGTCAATGCTCTCGTGGCTCTGGAGTAATTGTCATATGCTTCCTGCGGTACTTGAAATCCAATATTAGCCGTTTTTAATCTAGCAGATTAAAGTTGAGTTTTGCTGGGCTTCCAGCCATATTGGTATTCCCTTAAATGAGCAATGCAGGCACTGCTCCTAAGGAGGCTGTCTGCACTCGTTCTATTTCCCCAAAAAAATCCTTACTCGGATTTCCACCCAGTCATTCCTTGATTCATGAGCATTGGCAGGATTGTTGGTCATGTTACCAGTAACAAACTGCGTACATTTAAGGGTTGCCTGTCCCAGTGGCCTTCCTCCTACCACTGTACCTGGTTGATACCTGGTTGATGGGGTTCTGGGAGTTCTTCTGCTCCCCAAGCCCGGCCCGAGGCCAGGCTTGACTTGAGAGTTTGGTCCACTAGGCTGTTGCTTGGAGCGGCCTGCAGGCCCACATACCCACCACAGCCCGGTTGGTCCGACACTCCTTGGAGGAATAAATCTAGTTTCCTCTTGAAGATGTCCACAGTTGTGTAACCAGTGGTGGAAAATGGCTCTGGCAGGGTTATGTATTTGTCATAAACATTTCATTCTGGGTACTTAATTGAACACCCTACTCCTTATTGTCTGAACTGCTTTGGCTCTCGTAGTCGTGCATCTCCTTGTTGAACATCCTGAAAATTAGGACAATAGTGTCTTGTTTCCCAACTGTCCCTCGTGATCATTTGTCTCTCTCGATAGAATCTTTGGTGAATCCGATGCCTTCGATGTCGCTCGCCTTGGGTGCTTTTGTTCTTGTATTAGCATTCTCAAGGATTTTTAGCGTGGTTTGAATGTCTGGCGACACTGATGGTGCTACATAGTTTTCCCACTTTGGTACTTTAATATTTCTTTTGACACTTGCTTGGCCCATCATTGTAACTCGGCATGCCCGTTTTATTTACTAGACAAAATTGCATATAATTTAAGTGTTCTTGCATATATTGGTAATAATTGTTCACAGCCTGTGTTATTCGACTGAGCTATTTACCATAAGCCATACATTCCTGTTGTTGTCTATGGTTTCCTAGTGGTAGTGACAAAACCTGTAATGCATATTGAAATCTCCCAGTCCCACACCATCCCCATAAACTATTGACCTTATCTGAGTGCTCTTTTTTTTTTTTTTTTTTTTTATTCCCAATACAGTATTGGTATCCAAATTTACATGAAAAGGAGAAATTTCATACAGGTGAAGGGGGTTTTACCTGTATGAATGTTTTAAGCATTGCAAGTTCCATGAACAGGTATAAGGTGACAACTGGCAAATCAATAGCATGTTAATACTGTACAGTATAGCCTGCTTTTACAAGTTCAACAAATGTCAAACGCTGACAGATGCTGTCAGCTATGTGGATATGTGAACATGTTAATGAATTTACAGCTTGGAATTTTAACCTCTCTTATTCAGTGTCGAAATCCATTTGCCATGTTTGTCAGTGTATAAAGTGTACTTTGAGATTGTGTGTGTGTGTGTGTGTGGGGGGGGGAAGGGGCTTTTTCAGCAAGTCTCATCATATTGAAGGTGAAGGTGATTTTTAAAGTACTGTAGTTTTGTATGGGAAAAGAAACGTGATTTTGTGCATGTAAATGCAATATACTGTGCAGTATAGTATATTGGATGTTTCTGGACATGTCATATCCACTGGAAATACTTTTTATATAGACCATCCTTGATACTTGGTCAACAAAGCTTGCCCAACCACTTGGGCTGGACGGTAGGGTAACGGTCTCGCTTCATGCAGTTTGGTGTTCAATCTCCAACCATCAAAGTGGTTGGGCATCATTCCTTTCCCCTATTCCATCCCAAATCCTTATCCCTTCAAAGTGCTACATAGTTGTAATGGCTTGACCCTTTCTCCTGATAGTTCTGTCCCTTTGCTCAACTAAGCAGTTACTCATTCTTATACCAGTCATACCTAGAGTGGTTTCTGGCAGTTTACTTTCCAAGGCAAGCCTGGGGCCAGGCTTGCCTTGTGATGCTTGATCAAAGAGTCTTGCTTGAAGCAGTTTGCAAGCAGGGCTGGCCTTTAGGACCTGTGGGGTCCCATTTGTGAAACCATTAGGTAGATAAATGGTTAGCTGTTAATGTACAAATATCACAGTACATCTAATATATACAGATATGGGAAACATCTTGGCATGATTGTATTAATCGCAATAGATCAACTCTGGAGGTGTGTATTGGCGCACAATCTCTAGAGCTACAGTATTTTGCTTGGTTGTGCACCTTTTTTTTTTCTCCCAGAACGGGAAAATTTGTTTTCCCAGCTTTCTTTGTGACATGCCCTCTTGATAAAATCCTCTGTGGATCTGTTTTCTTTAACATAGCCTATCTTTTTGCCATTGTATTGGCATGCTGAGTATTGAGGGTGCTGTAGTGTTCTTGGGCTGCTCCCTTCCTTGTATAAATAATTGACCAGCTTCCTTAGCTACCACAAGTTTCAGTACATAAGCATATAGATGTCCTATATTTAATTTACATACTATGCAATTCAGGCACTTAACACTTTTGGTACCAGATGCCGCTATGTCAAAAAACGAAAATACGGAGTGGGTGGCACAATGCAAACGGCGTCAATAATTTTAAAATTTGTAAGAGATTCCATTTGTCCAAATACTATGGGACTTGTTTTGAAATGTGCACCATTGTTCCCATTCTCTGAAGACCTCCCAACGTGGCATCCGAACTCTGCCGTGTGGGCGCCCACCTATGCTGGAGGCTCTGTTCTCGTTAACTCGCACATGACAGCCACGGCCTCACCTAGTCAAAAAGTTTCCCGTTTGTTTTTATCTCTGGTATTTGATTGTTTCTAGATTTATGAACACTGCTATAAACTTCCAGATGGATAATAAGAACAGAGCCAATCTATGACGAAAGCATTAAAAGAAATACATACGAGGGGGAAAGTTATTGTTTTTGTCGAAAGTATAAAAAAGTGACATGTTCTTATATGCAAATATTCCTTTTGCAGCATTCTATTGTGGACAATTTCATGCCAAATTGAACAACGTAGCACAAATTGAGGTCAGAAAGCTGAAAGAGTATAAACATTCGTGGGTGGTGGCGAGTTAGTGCGCCTCGCTTGGCCGATCTTGAGGTGTGCGGTGGGTCGCCCACCAGGACAATGAAAGTGTTAAGAAAAATATTAATGAAATCGGTTACGTACATGATTTATCCCTGGAAAAGAAAATAGTTTACCCAGGGAAATGTTGAGCTTCTTATCGTTTTTAAAATCTACTAGTTTATCATGTCGCCCTATAAGATGCATGTAATTTGAAAGGATATTTTTTGGAAAAACCATTTTAGTAAATTTAATTATACATTTATTGAAAGAGATTTAAAATGGTTTTGTAGGGAAAAAAGGTATGAATTAATGCATGTAAATGCAATATACACACAGCTGGTGGTGGACCAAAAACATGTATCCTATCCACTGGCAGGTACAGTAATACCTAAGGCAGAGAAATCTGCAGTGTTTCCTCTGCAGGTGTGTTTTCTATTTTTTATATCGGCATAAAATTTAACTGATGTGCATGCTGTTAAGAATATAACACGACGAAACCACAAGAAATTGATGAATCGGAGTTCAAAGGCCATCTTTGAATCGATGCCATGTCCTTGAACTCCACGGGGGCCAGGATTCTTCGGGCACTTGTGCACTCTTGACCAAGAGTGTGCGCCCAAGGAGTTCGTGTAGGGGTTTGATTTTATTTCATGGTCTCCATTTATTCAGGAATATAGTACAGTAATGTATGTTCAGATTTGGTTGTTAACCTCTGAATTTTAAGGTGACCTTATTCCCAATATATACTTGTAAAGATTTTAATTTTCATCCATAAGCGAGGGCATTTCAGTGATAAAGCCAGTTTCTAATCGAGAACTTCTAATATTCAATTTTTATTGTATGGTAAAATCCACCTACTGTATTTAATTTGGATATAAAGTTAGGTACGTAAATCTTGTCATCCAAGGTATCGCCTCGGTTCCTGTGCACCGTTTCCATTGTACCGTTCTGTTTTAGTAGATATGGGCAATGTTATCTGTTACTTTTTACTCAAGTGTGTTTCAGGCATCGTAGGAAAAACAGGTGTTCATTTTACTTTAGAATTTATGGAAATGTGAATAATTCTTAATGTGAAATGAGGTTTTCAGTATTGTAGCATTTTCCTCACTTGCTCTGTTGCACAATTTTTGATGATTGAATTACATTTTGTCAGTTAAGTGTTATAAAATGTGTGGCCCCTGTGTAATGAATTTTGCAGAATGCATTTGTTTGTACTGAGTACACGCGTTTAAATGTTCTCTAATGCATGATCTGTTGGGCTAGTAGCATCGTGCTTTAATGCTTTATGTTGCTTTTGGCAGTGAATTTTATTTTTAAGTGCATTCATCTCTTGAAGTACTCTGTTAAAGCTGTCACAAGTTCTTTTCAAGTTCATTAATGAAGCATGAAAACTATATTTGTGATTTGTTTAATATTTTGAGCATGGCTTAATAAAGTAACATTTGGTTTGTTTTAATTAAGCTTTGCTATTGGTTTATCTCATTGTAATTTTAACTCTGGCAGCAGAAGTTTATTCAATCTAGTAAGATCTTATAAATTTTGAATGCCAAAGGAAAGTGATTAAATAAAATTTGATCATTCACAGGTGGAACTACGCGGGGCTCTGGCCACACTGCAGTAAGTACGTACGATGCTGATGAAGTTCCAAGGTCAAATGGAAACAATGGAATGAGTGGCGGAGGGATTGGAAGCGGCAACGGAGGAGTGGGTGGCAGATCCCTAAATGGTGGGAGGAATGGCAATGGGCGTACAGCATATAATGAGAAGACAATGCTATTGAGTTCTGATGATGAATTTCAGTGAAATGAGTCCAGAAATGTATCCTAGGTGAGAGTTTTGGAATGTTCTTTGGAAGTTTATTAAAAAAAAATTTGTATAGAAAACTTACAGGTATTTGTTGCTTAAATAAGATCTTTACAGTACCCCAGTCATTCGTAACACTGAACATTGGTAGACTATAATTATACATTTTTGTTGTATGCCATTATATAGTCCAAAATAATACTTTAATTGTACATGACTATGTAGTACAATGATTATGCAGCCTGGTACTATACTAGACTACCCTATATATATTTATCAGCATACTTAAGTATTGTATTTTGACTTGCTTTCAGGTTGGGAAGATGACCAGTCTGGTGTTTGACAAGTCAAGTTTTTCTTCAGAAGCTCTTCAAGAAGTAAACCCATATGAAGCATCCCCCCCCCCCCATCCTCCCCCATCAATTGGTGCAAATACAGCTACACCATAATGGCTTGGTCACATTTGTGCCGGGCTACAGTCCAGCAGCAGCAGGAGGAGGATTCGTGTGTTTCTGGCCAGTTGTAAGTGTGTGTGTGTGTGCATAAATTCAATGCTATATTGATGCTAGTTAATGAAGTGTAGTAGTCCAATGAGGTAAATCTATTGGAATTTAAAGTTTTTATTTTAAGCCTTTGGAGATCCTTTTGCACAGCATTTGAAAAGTACGGTACGTCGCTATGTTTTCTAGTGTATTGGATGAAATTTTTGGTAGTTCAATGAGCTGCCTCATAAGCAGGTGCTAAAACAGGTTTGACACATTAGAAATATCTGTTGATGGCAATGAGGAAAATAGACATATTGTAACTAGAAACTTGGAAGGATGTTTAGAAAACATCACTCGTGTAATCGTAGTGGTGGTAAACACTACCACTTGTGTGCAGAGTACAGTAGTAACAAGTGGTACCTGGTTGATGGGGATCTGGGAGTTCTTCTACTCCCCAAGCCCGGCCCGAGGCCAGGCTCGACTTGTGACTCTTGTATATAAAGTGGTAATTTGAATAATACCTTGAGATTGATCGCAGGAAATCTGAATTTTGGTGGCAGCGTGTTTTACCGACATAGTTGTGATACTTTGCGTGGAAATGAGGCGACAGTAATGTACCTATTGGGACCTTGTTCTTCTGTACCTAATTTAATACGAAGGTTTAACGGTTAAATTAAACCAAAGAGTGTGGGAAAGCATTTTAAATCGGTTTACCTGGAAATTTTCAATTCCAATTGACTTGTATATTAAATGCCACATATTTATTTGTGGACTCATTGGATTAAATGTTTGTCACGAACCTGGTGTTGTGATTAAGAGACAGAACCAATTGTTTTACATTTTTGAACCCCAGAAAGTATTAAATTCGTTTGTCACGTGTTAATATTTGTATTTTATTATGTAGTAAAATAAAATTGCTTTAGTCATTGGAGATGTGGTACATACTTTGCTGAAAACTTAAGTGGAACTTAAAAAAACTTATTTTAAATATATTAACTGCTATCTTGGCAAGATTTGGTATTTGCTTGTGAAATTGTCTGGTCTACAATTTGCAATATAATAGAAATAATGCACTTCAGGTTCTTTTAAAGGTTTAAAGTCCACTTCGAAGAAATTTTAGACGTTGCATAAATGCTTGAGCATTACAAAACCACAAAGGTAATAAAGGGGATTAATGTATTGTAGAGCTGCCTTAAAATGGCCATTTACAGGTAGTGTACCAAAGCCAGGAAGAGCTCTCATAATGTCATTACGTCAGACACGGGGAAGGGTAATAGAGGGATATATTGTTCTGTATTATCCATAGGAAACCATATTGAATGTATAATAATTGAAGATAATGCAACTACTAAACGTATAAGTTGGTAATATGATGGCGAGAGTATGGGTTTGTATTGCCTCCTGGCTGTAGCTCGGAGAGAGGTGGTGATGTCCGAGACATTGCCTTAAATACACTTATTATTATGCTTCGTGCTGCAGGGATTATTACACTTGATTTGGTTACATTTCTGCAAGGATTAATTTTTGTAAGATAGGAGTTTTAAAAGAGCCATGTTCAATTAGAGGCAGCAGGTTTGTTGTATATTTGAAAGATATTGATGCGTTTTTTTTTTTTTTTTTTTTTTTTTTAATTAGGGTCAGCAGCTGTCACACAAATAAGAATATATATTGACCTCATAGTGATCTATTTTTCATAAATGCAATAGTATGATGGAAAAATATATTCTCCTTTAGACAGATTGTCATTAGTTGAGCAAAGTTGAGAATTTTGGGCAACTTTAATTTATAAGCTTAGGCTAGAAACAGATGTTAACTATTGACATGATTACTCTTAGATCAGGCTATGTGTCCCATCAGGAATATATATTTCAAGCATACTTTTCATGTTGATACTGTATTTGGTAATGGGTGTGCTGTGAGTTTGTTACGTTAAACCATTTTATAATGTAGGTATTGCATCAAAGCTGATACTTTTGTAACATTAACAGTGACTGTATAGACTGGTTCACTAATTATTTTATACAGACAAGAGTGGCACTAGAACGTTAGAAGGCGGGGGGCCCCAAGAACTAACCTTTATTCCCGTAGACGTTTAGGTAGACTCAAACACGGGTACACGGTTTCCAAATTGTTTGATAAAATATACAAACAAGGTGGAACACCCTATGTATAGCTCTCTTGTAACTGCAAGTAGGAACACTTGTGCACGTGTGCACACAAACCCACCCAACATACACATGACTGCACAGGTTTCCCAAGGGTCTGGACACGGTAGATGGCAAGACAGTTAGAAAATATGATTATTATATGGTTTTAACTGGGGTATGAAAGCTAGTTTTTGAAGCTGTGGAAAAGAGGGCAGAGTTTCAAACTATGAAGTAAAAACAAATGTAAAATATTTTGTCATTTTTGTGGATGGCTTGCCTACACCCTAGAAGTAAATGAACCACTGGCAACGTGAAAAAATACTGTACGCATATAAAGTACACGAAGACCAGACAGTCAATATTGCTGTATTTCTGCGACTCCAAATAAGCAATTCCACGTGCACATGGACATGCTCGCACCCAGATGTATGTGCTTGGAAATGCAGAAACTGCTAAGAGGAGGATCATCAGCAAATTTAGATAATCTATACAATACTGTATATGATTTACATCTATTATATTGGTAAAGATTGTCAATAAAACCGTTGCTGTAGCAGAAAAACACTTTCCTATATAAATATACATTTTTATGATAAAAGAAATTATATCAACGTTATTCTTTATCAACTCTACCATTGCACTTGGTGTCGACATTTACAATGTTTGAGGCAAGGTTGTATGTGCACCACCATCCACCTGCCTTTAATTTTAATAATGGAATACTAAATTTCTCATCCCATGTGAAATCAGTCATTTCATATTAATAAAATTTTTGCTTGAAAGAGGATATTATTTTGCTAGTGTCAAAGTTGCCAAATGGTGGTTCAGAATGTGTGGCTGTACAGTAATTGGTTTATATTATAATGGACAGCGCTTCTGTATAAACACATCCGTAAAAGTGGGAGAATATTTACAGGATGTAATATAATATTACAGTAATTGAGAATTTTCTTTTAGAGCAAGACGGTGGAATTAAAGTACCAGTAGTCTTGTATCGCCTCGCACACATTTTGCCCATGGACCACAGTGTGCTAAAGAATAACAAGCTGTTACTTTTAAGATGGTCCATGGGTGAGGCGTGCATCTGGGGTGACCTAGGATGGTGGTAAGATTCCACCGCCATGCTCCGGATTTTCTGAAATAGTATCACGTTATTGCGATTTCATTTTGCGTTATAATTTTCAAGAGCTTCTGTATATTTGAGTATAGATCACTCACAAATTCCCAGTTATCACAGTCATGATGAATTATTCAACTAGTCCTCCAAATATGATCGTGCTTATAGCAATTATTGGTCAAACATGGTTAAATGGACTGTTTTATTCCCAAAAAACTTTTGTACTATTAGAATGCACTAAATGGCATGCCCCCCCTAAAAAGCTAAAAAATAACTTGATAACCTATCCTGTCCTCGGCACGATAAACAATCCTAAGACTAAGAATGCATATATTTAGTATACATGTGCTGTACAAGGCCTCGGCAAGTTTAGGTTTGGTTGTCACCTTGTTTTTTCTATAAAATTAGTAGTACAAAACATACACTTTGAGGTACAAGTCCATTTATCTAGGCTTGAGAAATTGTTGCCATTAGTGCTATAATTATAGTTTTTGGACAAAAGTTGGAATGAACACATTATTGCCTAAATCGGTTTTCCTCTTCAGATTATACAGTTTTCTCCATGACCTATGCCAGTGATCTACGTGTAAGGAATTGTAAATAAATATTCGTATTCTGTAAGGGGGAACTTATAGATCAACTTGAGAGAGAATGTTACCAAACCAAAGATTGAATAATATCATTCCAACATTAATTCCTAATGAAATTTGCAATATATATTTTTTCTCTTTTGGCTTAGAGTAAATTATGAAAATGTTGCCATATATTTTATTAATATATATTTTAATGTATATTTACAAACAAAAAAACTAACAAAAAAATAAAGGCAATTTACAATTTGCATGGTAATATTTTTATTATTTAATCTAGAATGATTTCAAAACTAAAATGGAAAGCACAAGTTGAACATTTTGTTCACGCCAATGTTATGTTGCAAATGTACTTAAATAGGGGGTTGCTGATTTTTTAGTTAATCCTCTGATTATATTTTCCTATAGCATTTGTATGCAAATTGACTCCATAAATATATTATATATATATATATATACTTTACTGTATATGTGTACACACGATTTTTTTTTATTATAGACAAATAATTATTGCAATGTTAAGTTAACTTGAGCCAGAATGTCGTATAATTTGTTTCTACATTTAGTGTGAGTGTAAAGATAGGTATGTGTGAATGCAATATACTGTATACTGACCTATATGTAAGCATGTGTGTGATAAAATGTGCGTGTGAATAATTTAAATTAAATGCGGAAAAAAGTTTATTTCGACTTTTATTATTTGAAGCTTGAGTATATTTAAGGAAGATGAAATGAGCATTTGTCTTAGCACCTTGCCGGTATAACGTCTGTGGTTCGCATGGTAAACATTCAACACTTATCTTCTGGCTCCTGTGTGTCTGGGTATCATTATATAGTTTTATTCTACAAAGCTGAAGCTGTCTGTCATGATTCTTATAATGTGTAAGTTTTTTTTAAAAATTGAGAGAACCTTATGATTTGGGTATTAATATTTATTATAGGTGAATATTGTAAAGTTGAGGATCTTCTGTTTGCACATGCACTCCAGAGCTGAACAAAGTATAATCACTAGAATAGATTATATTTTGAGTGCATTGCTTTTAGGCATTGCAGTGTGTCTGTGAGTGCATCTGCTTGCTTGCATTGTGTGTGTGCATGCATGCATGCATATATTGAACTTAGTTTTTAATAATGAAAGATGTGTATTCAGCTCTTATTTGTCACTTGGTTAAAATTTTGCACTGAAAACTCATTGGACAAACGATATTGAACTGATGGTAATTGAACATTTTGCGTGCTGGTGATTTACGCTGAAGTAATTTTCCAGTCGCTGCATCCATAACTTAACAAAAAGGATATTTAGACTGTACTTTAAAATTTAAATGCAAGTGTTTCCAGACACCACAATAACGAGGCTGAAGATACAATGGCCAAACCACACTCCAGATGACGACGTGTCGGTTCATCCTCGAGAACTATCAAGTTGTGTGTGGGTCAACACATACGACTTGATAATGGTCCGGGACAGACCGAAACGTAGTTGTTTATTCATCTTCGGGTGTGTGGTTTGGTCATCGTGTTTTGTTTAAGGACATTTTTAATTTAAGCTCTACAAATGGAAAAATCTAATTGTTACCATTCGAGAATAAAATTGATCATGATTCCACTGTAGCTTAATATTTTCTTTTAATGCAAATTACAAGTACAGTACAGGGTATATTATCCTAATTGCAACAAGGATATTAGATGTGCCAGCAATTGGTTCTTAGTATTTGATGCTACTGGTCTTTAAGAAAACTGATTAAGGAAGACGACTCTTAAAGCAATTTCCTCTATACAAAACTTTACTCTTTTAGGTTTGGTTAAAAAAAAAATCACATGGAAAAGGCTTGGTGCCCTCATTTGATGATTACTTAATTTTGTGAAAATTTACATGGCAATTCACTCACTTTTAGCAAATGAATTTGTATCTTGTGAAGGAACATGCTAAATGTCCTTTGCAGTCCATGGATGCTCTTTAGTTTTTTCAATCATTAGGATAATATTTAAATTACTTGCAAGTGACTTATAACTGATTGTTTCAAATTACACTTGTTGAAGGAAAATATAAGAATTAAATATTTTTTATATATAAAATGTTCTAGCAGTGACTGGGACACGCAGTTACCTTGTACGGTCGATAAAGTCTGGGTTCATTAAATTTTGTACATTGTAATTTTTTATCAATTTTATTTTAATCCCATTACCACTTATACACAAGACACTTGGTTCCTTTAACTGGTGTTGGTTACAATAGTACCATTGCATATTTTTATTTATTTTTATTTTAAGTAAAGGACTGATCCACCTTTATATACCAAACTATAGTACTAATTTGCTTCCAATTTTGTGCTTTAAAAAAAAAAGTTTATTCATTCCCCCCGCCCCCCCTACTTTCTTTTTTACACATTAACAAAGCAATTCTGATATAAAGCAGTTGTGTGTTTGTGTATCTAACCACATCATAATTGTGTGTTTTTCTTGTGGCAATTGTAACCTTGATATGTTGTAACGAGCATCGTGTACCATGTAGCCCATAGATGTATATATAAGGAATTCTGAAATAATTGAAGTGGCTTCATCCAGTGTTTTATTTTTACCATATAGTTGCTACAGATGCAAATGAACAGAAATATTAGATTAAAGGTGGTGGTCAACCAGCCCATCCCATCCTCTCGAACATTCACAACGTCGATAAACTGATGTACTAAATTTCCATAAACTAACTTAATAGAAATCTAACATCACGTGAATTTTAAGAGCCACTATGATTTTGGCCTTTAGGAATTTTACGTCAAAATGCAATGTACTATTCGAGAGGACGGGTTGGTTCGACACGTTCACACTACAAATGTTGCTAATTAGTCTTTCTGCCTTGGTGCCTTCTTTTGATTGTCATTGAAGACAAAATGGAAGTCAAAAGTATGGTTAATGCAAATCTGGTCATCAGTCTTGACAGCAAGAAACCCAAATTAGTCTTGAACACTTTTCATACACAATATTGCTTACCATGGTCAACATTTCTACCAGGTGTCAAGATGATCAAATTAACTCTGTTGTGTAACTTGTCGTAACCTGAAAAATTTTCCTTGTTAAAAATGACTATTTGCCAAGACTGAACATTAGGAGGTATTGAGCACTTATAAAATTTCTAATGGTGCTACATAGCCTTCCCGGCTTGGTGCCTTCTTTTGTTAATTACTTGCTTACTTTTAAAACTTCTATAAAATTCTCTATAGCACCTTTTGTAGGGGACCAAGTAGAATTAGATCAGTAAAGCAAATGCACTAGTCCCCTGTGTTGCTTATGCGACAGCCAGCTCTTCTAGTACTTCTCTTGGCGGTGAATAAAGATAAACGGCAAATGGACATAAAACTGCAACTTGCTTGTTTGCAGATTTTTTTTTAGCGAGAACTTCTATTTCAGGCACTTCAGGCCTTGTAAGAAGTGTACATGTATGCTTAGTATACTAGCTACAAGACATTTTATGCTTGATATTTCTCTAAAAAGGCAGCAAGTTATAATATAAACGGTTATATAATGTCAAAGCTTTCGAAGCATAGAGAATATGGGTTGAACCATGTCTCTCAGAATTGAATATTTTCCACCACCCAAGAAACTGTAGAGTATCCAATTTTTTGTGCAACTTAAGTGTCTAGTTAAATAGAAAATGCAAGATGATGCATTTGCCTGCTTTCTGGACACACACACAGGTAAGGCACCTTATATGTGTGTGTGTGTGCTTGCTTATGGAGATAAGAGCTAGGCAAGCTCCTCTGGCTCCCTTGTTCCTCTCTGCCTTCCTACCTAGTTTCTCAGTTCACACAATTTTTCCTTCCCTCATTCCACAGCTGTCTCTGCTCGCCTGTCCTAACCTATAGATGTTCCTCTTGTCTTTTTTCCAGCCTGTTCTCTCATAGGTCAATGTCTGTCTGTTTGGATACCCTGATGTGCATTCAACTGCACCATATCGGAAGAATGTGGATTGCATGGGCTCTCCAAACATAGGCCCCATCAACTGATCTTCCAACATGATTAAAGGCAGCTCTTCCAGTTGGGGGTCTTCTTTCTGATATCCTGAACTTTTTTTTTGGAATTACTTCCCTAGCTTGCATGATCTCTCTCCAATGTTTTGACCCAGGCTGGTGCTCTAGTCATCCCCTGCTTGGTAGCTCTTGGGCAGTGCCAGCTACCTCTCTCCTGTGAGGAAGGCCCCTTGCTCTAGATACTGCATGCCTGGCATCCCCTTGTGGCAACCAGCTACTACTGTTGACCAGACCACACACTAGAAGGTGAAGGGACGACGACGTTTCGGTCCGTCCTGGACCATTCTCAAGTCGATTGTGCAAGTGCCGGAGACTTGAAGACAATCAGTCTGACTGGATCTGCACAGCCCTCCTGAACCCCTTACTACTACGTCTACTACCGGAAAGAATCCAAGATGCTACAGATTTCCTCAAGAAAATTGCAGAAATTAGAGGCCCCATCCCGAGAGGAGCCTCTACGCTGACGCTGGAGAGGCTGCCATCATGGTAACAGAACACTGGAGAGGCTAAGCTTTCATATCCTACATAAAGATGGCGTGGTTCACCCTTCGCTACTGACCACAGCTCCTCATTACCAGCAGCGTGTCTTCTCACTTCACATGCGGTTCAACCCATTTAATGTTTCCCTTTTCAACAAATTGTTTGTTGTCAGTTCAGCTGCCTTGTTACTTATTCCTTTGGAATTTCTCGCGAGCGTTCCCAACGTAAAGAAACTGTCGTACTAAAATGCCCTTATCCTAACCTACCAGAGGACCCAAAACAGAAAACGTGTAATAACCCGTCCTGCTCTTCCCCTTCTCACTTGATACCCCCAGCTTAACGCTGCTTGCAGATCACTATGACCCTCGCTGACCTACCACCTAATATTAAATGAAGGGGGAGCAACAGATGAAGTTTATTAATTTTATAATAATGAATAAAACCTTAATTATACACTGCCACCACCTCCCAGATCTCTGAATGTGTCTATTACTGATCTCACAGGAAGGACCGACATCGATAATCATAAACTTAAGGGCATAGGAACCTTAGTAAATAATGCTTGTTGAATAAATTATATAAAACTTAGAGAATATTGGTGCTTCCAATACCACACGAGAATACCACATATAAAAATGACTCTGCATTAATAACAAAAGGGGAACAGATACTAAATCACAAAACACATTAATAACACTATTTATTACTTGACATATTTATTGAAATGAATTGAAATGTATCCTACTCTAATTAAATTCCTAAGAGGCAATGGTCTGACTCAATGATGAGCATAATATTCAAGCAAACTTTATCTTAACCTGCAAAAATCGGCATCAAATGTTGAATGGCCGCGGCCCCAGGTCATAGACCTGT
>WNGS01113158.1:59042995-59055510 GCA_020271785.1 Procambarus virginalis
TTAATCTAGAATGATTTCAAAACTAAAATGGAAAGCACAAGTGAACATTTTGTTCACGCCAATGTTATGTTGCAAATGTACTTAAATAGGGGTTTGCTGATTTTTTAGTTAATCCTCTGATTATATTTTCCTATAGCATTTGTATGCAAATTGACTCCATAAATATATTATATATATATATATATTACTTACTGTATGTGTGTACACACGATTTTTTTTTATTATAGACAAATAATTATTGCAATGTTAAGTTAACTTGAGCCAGAATGTCGTATAATTTGTTTCTACATTTAGTGTTTTAGTGTGAGTGTAAAGATAGGTATGTGTGAATGCAATATACTGTATACTGACCTATATGTAAGCATGTGTGTGATAAATGTGCGTGTGAATAATTTAAATTAAATGCGGAAAAAAGTTTATTTTCGACTTTTATTATTTGAAGCTTGAGTATATTTAAGGAAGATGAAATGAGCATTTGTCTTGGCACCTTGCCGGTATAACGTCTGTGTGTTCGCATGGTAAACATTCAACACTTATCTTCTGGCTCCTGTGTGTCTGGGTATCATTATATAGTTTTATTCTACAAAGCTGAAGCCGTCTGTCATGATTCTTATAATGTGTAAGTTTTTAAAAAAATTGAGAGAACCTTATGATTTGGGTATTAATATTTATTATAGGTGAATATTGTAAAGTTGAGGATCTTCTGTTTGCACATGCACTCCAGAGCTGAACAAAGTATAATCACTAGAATAGATTATATTTTGAGTGCATTGCTTTTAGGCATTGCAGTGTCTGTGAGTGCATCTGCTTGCTTGCATTGTGTGTGTGCATGCATGCATGCATGCATATATTGAACATAGTTTTTAATAATAAAGATGTGTATTCAGCTCTTATTTGTCACTTGGTTAAAATTTTGCACTGAAAACTCATTGGACAAACAATATTGAACTGATGGTAATTGAACATTTTGCGTGCTGGTGATTTACGCTGAAGTAATTTTCCAGTCGCTGCATCCATAACTTAACAAAAAGGATATTTAGACTGTACTTTAAAATTTAATGCAAGTGTTTCCAGACACCACAATAACGAGGCTGAAGATACAATGGCCAAACCACACTCCAGATGACGACGTGTCGGTTCATCCTCGAGAACTATAAGTTGTGTGTGGGTCAACACATACGACTTGATAATGGTCCGGGACAGACCGAAACGTAGTTGTTTATTCATCTTCGGGTGTGTGGTTTGGTCATCGTGTTTTGTTTAAGGACATTTTTAATTTAAGCTCTACAAATGGAAAAATCTAATTGTTACCATTCGAGAATAAAATTGATCATGATTCCACTGTAGCTTAATATTTTCTTTTAATGCAAATTACAAGTACAGTACAGGGTATATTATCCTAATTGCAACAAGGATATTAGATGTGCCAGCAATTGGTTCTTAGTATTTGATGCTACTGGTCTTTAAGAAACTGATTAAGGAAGACGACTCTTAAAGCAATTTCCTCTATACAAAACTTGACTCTTTTAGGTTTGGTTAAAAACAAAATCACATGGAAAAGGCTTGGTGCCCTCATTTGATGATTACTTAATTTTGTGAAAATTACATGGCAATTCACTCACTTTTAGCAAATGAATTTGTATCTTGTGAAGGAACATGCTAAATGTCCTTTGCAGTCCATGGATGCTCTTTAGTTTTTTCAATCATTAGGATAATATTTAAATTACTTGCAAGTGACTTATAACTGATTGTTTCAAATTACACTTGTTGAAGGAAAATATAAGAATTAAATATTTTTATATATAAAATGTTCTAGCAGTGACTGGGACACGCAGTTACCTTGTACGGTCGATAAAGTCTGGGTTCATTAAATTTTGTACATTGTAATTTTTATCAATTTTATTTTAATCCCATTACCACTTATACACAAGACACTTGGTTCCTTTAACTGGTGTTGGTTACAATAGTACCATTGCATATTTTTATTTATTTTTATTTTAAGTAAAGGACTGATCCACCTTTATATACCAAACTATAGTACTAATTTGCTTCCAATTTTGTGCTTTAAAAAAAAAGTTTATTCATTCCCCCCCCCCCCCCCCCTACTTTCTTTTTTACACATTAACAAAGCAATTCTGATATAAAGCAGTTGTGTGTTTGTGTATCTAACCACATCATAATTGTGTGTTTTTCTTGTGGCAATTGTAACCTTGATATGTTGTAACGAGCATCGTGTACCATGTAGCCCATAGATGTATATATAAGGAATTCTGAAATAATTGAAGTGGCTTCATCCAGTGTTTTATTTTTACCATATAGTTGCTACAGATGCAAATGAACAGAAATATTAGATTAAAGGTGGTGGTCAACCAGCCCATCCCATCCTCTCGAACATTCACAACGTCGATAAACTGATGTACTAAATTTCCATAAACTAACTTAATAGAAATCTAACATCACGTGAATTTTAAGAGCCACTATGATTTTGGCCTTTAGGAATTTTACGTCAAAATGCAATGTACTATTCGAGAGGACGGGTTGGTTCGACACGTTCACACTACAAATGTTGCTAATTAGTCTTTCTGCCTTGGTGCCTTCTTTTGATTGTCATTGAAGACAAAATGGAAGTCAAAAGTATGGTTAATGCAAGTCTGGTCATCAGTCTTGACAGCAAGAAACCCAAATTAGTCTTGAACACTTTTCATACACAATATTGCTTACCATGGTCAACATTTCTACCAGGTGTCAAGATGATCAAATTAACTCTGTTGTGTAACTTGTCGTAACCTGAAAAATTTTCCTTGTTAAAAATGACTATTTGCCAAGACTGAACATTAGGAGGTATTGAGCACTTATAAAATTTCTAATGGTGCTACATAGCCTTCCCGGCTTGGTGCCTTCTTTTGTTAATTACTTGCTTACTTTTAAAACTTCTATAAAATTCTCTATAGCACCTTTTGTAGGGGGACCAAGTAGAATTAGATCAGTAAAGCAAAATGCACTAGTCCCCTGTGTTGCTTATGCGACAGCCAGCTCTTCTAGTACTTCTCTTGGCGGTGAATAAAGATAAACGGCAAATGGACATAAAACTGCAACTTGCTTGTTTGCAGATTTTTTTTTAGCGAGAACTTCTATTTCAGGCACTTCAGGCCTTGTAAGAAGTGTACATGTATGCTTAGTATACTAGCTACAAGACATTTTATGCTTGATATTTCTCTAAAAAGGCAGCAAGTTATAATATAAACGGTTATATAATGTCAAAGCTTTCGAAGCATAGAGAATATGGGTTGAACCATGTCTCTCAGAATTGAATATTTTCCACCACCCAAGAAACTGTAGAGTATCCAATTTTTTGTGCAACTTAAGTGTCTAGTTAAATAGAAAATGCAAGATGATGCATTTGCCTGCTTTCTGGACACACACACAGGTAAGGCACCTTATATGTGTGTGTGTGTGTGCTTGCTTATGGAGATAAGAGCTAGGCAAGCTCCTCTGGCTCCCTTGTTCCTCTCTGCCTTCCTACCTAGTTTCTCAGTTCACACACATTTTTCCTTCCCTCATTCCACAGCTGTCTCTGCTCGCCTGTCCTAACCTATAGATGTTCCTCTTGTCTTTTTTCCAGCCTGTTCTCTCATAGGTCAATGTCTGTCTGTTTGGATACCCTGATGTGCATTCAACTGCACCATATCGGAAGAATGTGGATTGCATGGGCTCTCCAAACATAGGCCCCATCAACTGATCTTCCAACATGATTAAAGGCAGCTCTTCCAGTTGGGGGTCTTCTTTCTGATATCCTGGAACTTTTTTTTTGGAATTACTTTCCCTAGCTTGCATGATCTCTCTCCAATGTTTTGACCCAGGCTGGTGCTCTAGTCATCCCCTGCTTGGTAGCTCTTGGGCAGTGCCAGCTACCCCTCTCCTGTGAGGAAGGCCCCTTGCTCTAGATACTGCATGCCTGGCATCCCCTTGTGGCAACCAGCTACTACTGTTGACCAGACCACACACTAGAAGGTGAAGGGACGACGACGTTTCGGTCCGTCCTGGACCATTCTCAAGTCGATTGTGCAAGTGCCGGAGACTTGAAGACAATCAGTCTGACTGGATCTGCACAGCCCTCCTGAACCCCTTACTACGTCTACTACCGGAAAGAATCCAAGATGCTACAGATTTCCTCAAGAAAATTGCAGAAATTAGAGGCCCCATCCCGAGAGGAGCCTCTACGCTGACGCTGGAGAGGCTGCCATCATGGTAACAGAACACTGGAGAGGCTAAGCTTTCATATCCTACATAAAGATGGCGTGGTTCACCCTTCGCTACTGACCACAGCTCCTCATTACCAGCAGCGTGTCTTCTCACTTCACATGCGGTTCAACCCATTTAATGTTTCCCTTTTTCAACAAATTGTTTGTTGTCAGTTCAGCTGCCTTGTTACTTATTCCTTTGGAATTTCTCGCGAGCGTTCCCAACGTAAAGAAACTGTCGTACTAAAATGCCCTTATCCTAACCTACCAGAGGACCCAAAACAGAAAACGTGTAATAACCCGTCCTGCTCTTCCCCTTCTCACTTGATACCCCCAGCTTAACGCTGCTTGCAGATCACTATGACCCTCGCTGACCTACCACCTAATATTAAATGAAGGGGGAGCAACAGATGAAGTTTATTAATTTTATAATAATGAATAAAACCTTAATTATACACTGCCACCACCTCCCAGATCTCTGAATGTGTCTATTACTGATCTCACAGGAAGGACCGACATCGATAATCATAAACTTAAGGGCATAGGAACCTTAGTAAATAATGCTTGTTGAATAAATTATATAAAACTTAGAATATTGGTGCTTCCAATACCACACGAGAATACCACATATAAAAATGACTCTGCATTAATAACAAAAGGGGAACAGATACTAAATCACAAAACACATTAATAACACTATTTATTACTTGACATATTTATTGAAATGAATTGAAATGTATCCTACTCTAATTAAATTCCTAAGAGGCAATGGTCTGACTCAATGATGAGCATAATATTCAAGCAAACTTTATCTTAACCTGCAAAAATCGGCATCAAATGTTGAATGGCCGCGGCCCCAGGTCATAGACCTGTACCTCAGTCAAACCCAAGACACACTGACTATAATTTCCTTAACAAGCTACTAGTGGAAAACAAGTAAGTAATTATCAAAAGAAGGCACCAAACCGGGAAGGCTAGTGGAAAACAAGCTCCACCCACTCTAAGTGCCTTAGGCCCCATAAACCCTGCCTCTCAAAGTCTAGAGCCAATGAATTCAGTCTTGCTGTAGGCCAGCCAAAATGCCCTGACTAGCTCCGCCCCTAGGCCTCCCTGGCTTCCACCAATCAAGGCTCCTGGCTAGGCTATATAGGCCTGTCCTGAAAGTATGTTTTACTCCCATAGAATTCCGAAGCGTTCCCACGCTCCATCCAGGAAACCAAGCAGGCGTTATATAGCACCAGCCACCCCCCTCAAGCGAAATTTGAGAGCTACGGTTTATGGCACTGAGTTTACTGCTCCTCTAATTTGTCGATGGCTATAAGCAGGAGGAAGAGGGGGAGAGTGGGCTGGGAGAGGGGCCAGGAATGAGAAGGACAGTCCAGCCACCAGGAGTCTCTTGATTTCAAGGTTTATGACCAGTGAAGGTCGGACTAACAAATGGGAAGGGAGGGGGAAGGAAATAGGTGAGGAATGAACAAAGGAGGGGGAGACGAACGACGGCAAGGGGGAGGGGGGAGGGGGAAGAAAGGGGAGGAGAAGTGAAGGGGAAAGAGGGAGAAGGGGAGAAGTTTGGTTTGTGCAACTGACCATTACAAACGAGACAATGTAAATTTCACGAGCCGCTACCATCTTCTAGTATGACAATTTTGGCCTTAGAGTATGTGTCAAAATGCGACGTTCTATTAGGAGAACAAGGATAATTCAACAAGGATATGCACGACTGTAAGAGGGACAATGCAGTTTGGACAATAAGGAGCAGGGCGGCGCTCCATTACGTGTCCATTAGTTAAGCGTATATGACCAATATACAACTTACCAGAGCCTTTTCCACCGCCGGTACGGTGGTAGGAGGAAGGCCACAGGGACACACTACCCTTAAGAGCATGTAGCTTGTTACCAGTAACAGAAGACCAACGACCTGCCATTGGCAAGAATGGAGGAATGAAAGAATGAATAAGGGTAAAGTCGGAATAAGGAATACCTTTACAGGAGATGGGACAAGTGCGGATAGCTTCCTTAGCGGCAGCGTCCGCACGCTCATTTAAAGACACATGCATTAATGCATTAGGAAGTGATGTGGTGGAGGCTGACTCCATACACAGTTTCAAGTGTAGATATGATAGAGCCCAATAGGCTCAGGAATCTGTACACCTGTTGATTGACGGTTGAGAGGCGGGACCAAAGAGCCAGAGCTCAACCCCCGCAAACACAACTAGGTGAGTACAACTAGGTGAGTACACACCAAATGGCTGGAAACCCAGCAAAACTCAACCGTCTTAAATCTACTGTAGATAAGAAACAGCCAATGTTGAATCTCGACGACCACCGGATGGACTGGATTAAAGGACTCCAGAGCCATGAGGGCACTACGAGAGTCAACTAAACCTCAAAGGAGGATTGACAACGAGAAAGCAGCTGACAAAGAGCATAGAGAACAGCATAAAGTTCTGCCGTGCAAATGCTAGTCTTCGGAGGCAGGTGACACATATATGGTGTGGTCAGGAAAAACAACAGAGTAGCCCACACCGTCCGCAGACTTACACCCATCGGTAAAGATGGAAACTGAGCGAGTGTGAAGAAAAGTGTTCAAGGAAAAGGCGTTTCAGAACTGTAGAAGGGGTAAAAGCTTTAGTCACGTGGGGTAGGATTTTACAAAATTTAGAGGGGGGGGGGACCCTCCACTGGGGCAAGGATGGAAGGACACGAGGAGAAATATTGGTAACACGAATCGGAAGAGCATCTTGTAAGCCAGATAACCGTAGAGAAAGAGGGAGGTGGTGAAGGGGAACAGGGACCACAGGAGGGGTAAAGGTCAAGGCACGACATAAGCGAGAGTGAGGGTGTTGCATGGACCGTGCAAGGTAGCGAAGACAGCAGCGATCACGGCAGACCTGGAGAGACAGGACACCAGTTTCATAATACAGGCTTAAGGTTGGAATTGAACGAAAGGTACCAGAGATGAGGCGTAACAAAGTATGGTGCAGAGCGTCAAGATGGCGAAGGGTAGAGGGAGAAGCAGGTTTAGTTAGTTTAGTTCATTTATTATGCACCCATACCCATCTTGTGGGCGGTAGTGGAAGGGTTACAGAGGCACATAATGGGCTCATGGATGAACAACACAATTCATTTAGCTAAGCAAGTTACAATCTTGATGGGCTAGTTACAAAATTCAATATAAGTCGTCACATCAACAATGGGTTCGAGATCGACCTCAAGTACAGGTTCTAAATTAAGCAAGTGAGAAGCAGGACAACTATAATTAAGTTTAAACAGAACGAGAGCAATGTAAAGAGGAGCGTGCGCCTATCAGCTCCCCAATTAGTATACCTGCTTCATACCTGCTTGATGGGGTTCTGGGAGTTATTCTACTCCCCAAGCTCGGCCCTAGGCCAGGCTTGACTTGTGAGAGTTTGGTCCACTAGGCTGTTGCTTGGAGCGGCCCGCAGGCCCACATACCACCACAGCCCGGTTGGTCTGGCACTCTTTGAGAAAATGATCTAGTTTTCTAGATGTCCACGGTTGTTCCGGCAATATTTCTTACGCTCGCTGGGAGAATGTTGAACAACCGCGGACCTCTGATGTTTATACAGTGTTCTCTGATTGTGCCTATGGCACCTCTGCTCTTCACTGGTTCTATTCTGCATTTTCTTCCATATCGTTCACTCCAGTACGTTGTTATTTTACTGTGTAGATTTGGGACCTGGCCCTCCAGTATCTTCCATGTGTATATTATTTTATCTTCTCTCTCTCGTTTCTTTCCTAGAGAGTACATTTGGAGAGCTTTGAGATGATCCTAATAATTTAGGCGTTTTATCGCGTCTATGCGTGCCGTATATGTTCTCTGTATTCCCTCTATTTCAGCAATCTCTCTTGCTCGAAGGGGAAGCGAGTACCGAGCAGTACTCAAGAGAGGTATGGGACAAGACCTTAAGGGCATAAAGCATTCAACTCGGAGGCAAGAGATACGAGATAACCGAGACAAAACAAGTGTCAAGATTAACCCCAAAAGCTTAGCAGAATCTTTGCCGCCATTGAAAGAAAGGCGAATCATCACCTCGACAGCAAAGGGTAAGATCGTTGACAGAGAACGGAGAAGACGCGGGAAGGAAGGGGGAAAGAAACCATTGAGGGCAACCAGAAAGAGTAGTGCTCAGAACACTACCTTGGAGTACACCTTCGTATTGCCGAAAAAGAGGCAGAGAGAGTACCCAAGCCTCACTCTAAAGGAACGACGAGAGAGGAAGCTTTGGGAGGAAGAGAGGGAGATTACCACGAAGGCCGAAAGAACAAAGTTGGGACAGAACATGGTAGCTCCAGGTGGTGTCGTATGCCTTTTCCAGGTCAAAAAGGACAGTAACAACGGAAAGTCTTCGCAGGAAAAGCAGTACGAATATAGACCTCCAAGTTCACCAGGACATTAGTCGTGCTGCAGCACTTACAAAAACCAAATTGAGAAGGGAAGAGGTGGTGATGATTGTGTTCCAAAAACCACATCAGACGAACATTGACCATACGTTCAGAGAGTTTGCAAACGCAACTCGTGAGGGCAATGGCGCGGAAGTCCTTAGGGGATGTCCCAAGAGACCCGGGTTTCTGAATAGGGAGAACCACTGCCTTGAGTCAGTCCTCGGGGACTGACGGCGACTCCCAGATGCAGTTATACAGACTCAGTAAATACTGAGACGCGCATGAAGGGAGATGGCAAAGCGTCTCAATGAATGTCATCTGAGCCTGCTGCCATAGAACCGCCGAGGACCAGAGCAGACTGAAGTTCAAAGAGAGAAAAGGGATCGTTATAGGGAAGCCGGAGACGAGTGCAAAAATCTAAGGGGTGAGTTTCAAGGACGGGCTTACGAAGGAAGGAAGGAAGGATTGAAGAAGGTGAGAACCAGAGCTAACAGTCGAAAAGTGGGAACCCAGTTCGGTCGTGACCCTCACTGGGTCCACCTCAAGAGTACCATGGAGGTGAAAGACTGGTGAGACATCTGGAACAAACTTACCTGCTATCTTGTGGATTTTCTTCTAGATCTGCGGCAGAGGCGTATCGGACGGAATGGAGGAGACATAAGATTTCCAACTCACACGTTAAGCTGTACGGATGGTCTTACGGGCCACCGCACCAGCCTTCCAAAACAAAATAAAGAATCAGCCGTCTGCCGGCGTCCACGGTTCGGGAGATTTCTCCCGTCCACGAGGCTAACCATAGTCAGTGCTTCTTGCCCCGCTCCTGTGCAAGGTAATTTACGGGCTCACCATAGCCTGTGCTACTTGGAACTTGTTCCGAGTAGCTGAATCTATAACAACAACAACAACATGCCGGCGTCGGTGTTTCTTCCAGGCTGCACGCTTACAGCGGACAGCCCGGGCACAGTCCGCATTCCACCAGGGAACGCACTTCCGCGTGCCCGGGAGGTAGAGCGAGGAATAGAGCGGAGGGCAGCGTCGAATACCGTGTCATGATAAAGGAGGGCGCGAGGGAGAGGCAGAGCGGAGAGGTCGGAGAGAGTAGCATGGAGGGTGAATAGGTTCCAGTCAGCCTTGGCAAACTGCCCCCTGGGGAAGGAGAGGGGAGGGTGAAAAGAGAAAAAGGTGACAAAGGATGGGGAAATGGTCACTTATGGAGGTCATCAAGAACCTGCCACGCGAAATCTAAGTAAAGAGAAGACGAGCAGACATGAGTGGGTTCACCAGAAATCAGAAGAGAGGACAAACGGTTGGAGAAGGCGGCCCCGGGTGTTTGTCAGAGCATCACCCCAGAAGGTATGTCGACAGTTAACCCAACAGGAGCACTGGCTCTGGTAAGACGTCCAACAGGTGTGTGAGAGAAGGTCTCTCAATATTCTCCCACAGCTGACTTGAATGGCTCATTGCAGTGCACAGTGCACCGATCCTCATGCACAAGTCCTATCTCTGTTAACCCTGGATAGTAAACTGGTATGCTGGGTATCTACAGAATGCCCACTTAACCAGGAATACGTTTATAATATGGAGGTCGCCGTATGTCCAGGCAGGAAGTAGATACAGGGAAGTTACTGGCCATAGGGTCAGAGTACATTGGCTGGTGCCAGCGTGAGAGAGACGCCAGCGAGGCGACAGGACAGTCTGACCTCTGGGGTCAGCCTCAACCGGTGCGATGGAGAACAACAACTGTGACGTGGTCGTGACGTGTTCATGACGTCACCTCTGCTACTGATCAGGGAACGATCAATATGATTGGTTCCCACTCTTTTGCTGCAATGTCATTGGTCAAATTGTAACCCCTTGTGTTGTGTCCCACGAGGAGCCCTGAGCCCCAGGCAAGAGCATTCATGTGAGGGAGCCCTTGCATAGAGGACGTGTCCTGTTCTGTCTATCGGCCAATAGACAGAAGAACACTGTCTATTCCTCACCGTCAAGTTAAACTCAGCGTTTTTTCGATATACCAACGCTCGCCCAGAATGGCGACTGTGAATATATTGTTTAGAAGCCTAGTGATAAATCACCAGAGCTAAACAGACTGGTATCAGGTAACCCCTGGTGACAAGTGGAGATCGTCTGTGAGTGACCTAGAGTGAACTAAGGAGTGCCGCCGCCTAAGTAACCTGTGTGTGACTTTAACAGTGTACCTCATGGTATCATATAATCAGCCGCCACTGTCCAGAGCGTGTACCTCGGTACCTCGAGCCGCCAGCCGCCACTGTCCAGAGCGTGTACCTCGGTACCTCGAGCCGCCAGCCGCCACTGTCCAGAGCGTGTACCTCGGTACCTCGAGCCGCCAGCCGCCACTGTCCAGAGCGTGTACCTCGGTACCTCGAGCCGCCAGCCGCCCTGCTTCACAGTACTACGTGACGTCACCACCATTACTCAGCGCCAGTGGCATCAGTTTGTGTGAGCGTGTTTGTCAGACATACAGTGTGCCCTCCTGCGAGTACCCCCGTGTCAAGTACGGTTTGTGGGATAGCCTGTCGTCAATGGTCTCACGTCGTGACGAGAGAACCAGCTGTCAGGCCACCTACGAGTTCTTGTATAAATGTGCCTGAGTGAATGAGTGAATAAGAGTACCTGTAAGTACAAGATCTTGTCATTGTTTTATTGTGTGTGTGTGTTGATCTGAGGGATCAACCACAGTTCTCACCTACTCATACCTGACACAGGTATAAGTGGAGACCTAGACACCCGACGGTGTATGCGTGTTATCTGTGTGGCATCACAGCATTACACTCGTCTGTGAATGTGAGCTTCACATACACCACACATTTAGTATTGTGTGATATTATTATTGTGCATGTTATTGCCTGTCCCATTGACAGTGCCATTGTGTTTATTGCATATCATCATTACCGAGTATCCGGTTGGAACTCTTGTGATCCCTTTGCATACCGTCAGTTAGGTTGCCGTGTTAACGATTGACTGTCAACTGTGTTAAGTTAGGTGTTTCTCCACGAGTGGATGCGAGTCGATTAGCCAGACGTCAAGAGTCTCGCTAATACACCATAGCCTTTCTGATGCCAATCTAAAGTAAATCAAGCACCCTTTGTATTAGTGGTTAAGTTAATAAATAAACTACTGTTAAGCTTTATGCGATGTTTCCGTTGAACCACTTCTGAATACTGCCAATATTACTCCAGCCTTCAGCTCTAGGTGTCTTCAACACCGAGTTGCCTAAGTCACTAAACTATAAATGTGATGAGGACCCTAGGAGTCCCTTAAAGTGTTACATCATTGAGGAGATTCCAACGACCAACGTGGACCAGGACCAGGTGAGGCTAGTCTGAGAAGAGACCACAAGGACTCTAACTCGACCTTGCTCCCAGGCCCTGTACGGTTGCTCTCGTATTTTCTTTTGCTAATTCCGACAGCTTCGTGAAGCGTCTGCCACATGTACATTGGCGACGTACGCATTGCAGTCGGGAAAGCAAAATAGAAAACCCCCACAAGGTGCTTATGATCAGGAAGAGTAAGTGGGAAATTTGGGGGAGAAATTGAACAGACTGTATACAATTTACTCACAAAGATACGGGCCGCACAGGCGGCGAAAAAAAGTAGCGGGACGAAGGGAATATCAGTACGAATCAAGAGAGCAGTAGAGTTATGGGCCCAGCAAATGCTGGAATGGGTAGGGGGGGGGGGGGAGGGAATAACCACGGAAGTGACCAGGACGAGCATCAAACATCAGCTCCATCAGAGATAGACACAAAGAGGTGATAACTGTGTTATCAGAAGTTGCACTTCATGGAAGTTGACATAAAAACCACGAATATTCCATTGAAGAATTACGTTGTCAAATGGAGAGAG
>WNGS01113158.1:59075588-59097812 GCA_020271785.1 Procambarus virginalis
GGAGGAGGAATACTAAGCCCCTTCCTCTTCAACTGCTCTCATGGAACAATTCATGAAGCTCAAGGTAACAAAAAGCCAAACTTCTAACTATGCAGACGACTTTGTGGTCATCATCAATGGCAAAGGTTGCAAGGAACCATGCACAAAAATGCCTAGATATATCAGCAGGGAAGCGGAACGCATAGCAGTGAAATAAACAGCAATAAAACCAAAAGCAATGGCCGTTAAAATGAGAACTCAAGACATCAGACTCGCAATACAAGGACAAGAAATGAGTGGTTTACCTCTTTTCAATACCTAGGAGTCATAATAGACAACCAGTTGAAATTCACTCAAGAAATTGAATATCTTCGGCAACGCTGTAAAGCCAGAAACTCAGCTTTGCGCTCCCTGACCAGTCTTAGAGAGGGTGCATCTCTACCAGTACTCAAATGTACTACGTTCAAGCAGTTAGGTCACTCATCGACTATGCTGCTCCTGCTCTTACATCCCTCAGTGATAACAATGGGAGAAACTGGAAGTGTCTCAAAATGATGCTCTGAGAACAATGCTAGGAGCACCTATATGGACGCGTAGAGAGAACCTTAGAATGGAAACAAATTTACAAGCATTAGAAAACAGGATGAAACAAAGGATAGCCACCATAATAGGAAAACTTACTGGAACAACCGCCAGACTGTCAATCAAAGACAGCATACAGAGATCCTTTCAGAAAACCTACAGTATAGAACAAGCTCATGGATGGATAATGTGGTCAAGATTTAGAAAATGGACTGAAATGGACCATTAAAAAAAAGGGGAGATAGACCATATCAACACTTTCGACAGCCTCCTCCATGGGAAAAATCGAATCTAAAGATAATCATTGAAAGATTACCAGTTAAAAAATCAGCATGTGACCGCAGAGGCTCAAGGAAGTAAGAGAAAAGTAATGAACAACAATGGAACCTTCAAGACCTACAACGACTCACATCTTCACAGACGGATCAGTTGATCAAGAAAAAGGTTCTGCTGGGGCAGCAGTTTACACTACCAACCATGAAGCTTACTGGAGCATGAATAGTGGGTGCTCAACATTGCAAACAGAATTATATGCCCTGAAGGAGGCAATAAACTATACAATTGAGAATAATTACATGATGTCATCATTCATACAGACTCTAATCTTCGCTCCAGGCATTGTTATCCAGTCAACAGATAATATACAACTTCACAGAAATTCAACATATAGGAAAAGAAGCCCATAATCGAGGACTGTCAATCACCCTAAATTGGATACCAAGTCACATTGGCATAGATGGTAATGAAAAGGCAGACTCACTAGCAAAAACTGCCACTGCTCTACCTGTTGTACAGGTTCAAATACCTCCAAGTTTCTCACAGATAAAGGAGCAAATCAAGAAGAAAATATTCTCAACTATCAAAAGTCGCCACAGAGCCAAAGTAGCGGAAGGAAGATCCACTGCGATATGGTACGAACAAGCCACTGGTTACTCCTCTTTCAAGCCTGACAAAAAGATATCCAGAGACATTGCAGTAGCCATACACAGACTCAGACTTGGTTACAAGTGCTGCTGGGAGGTAATGAACCCAATAGTTAAAGAGTGTACATCTGTGGAACAGAAGCAGAGGCAGAGGCGCCACTATTGCACTACTTTACTGGAATGTGAAGCTACTGAAGCCCTGCGCATCAAACTCAACATTAATCCAACGACAGCAGCTGCATTAGATGCACATTCCACCGCGACTACAATGATTAGAAAAGCTGTTGAGGAATGGGACTCACTAGTGAGCATTCTGCATCTACATCCGCCACCAGAGATAATGTTAATAAAACAAGATTAAAACCAGGCACTAAAACAGAAGCGATAATAAACAGGAAAAGGAGAAACCCCTCCTCCATTTTAAACTTAGACCCAAATATCACAGGAAAAAGTTTATCATGTATAACCAAACTCAATTACGGGCTCACCATAGCCCATGCTACATGGACACTTCGTCCTGAGTAGCTAAATCTGTAACAACAACATGCAATACATAGAACAGCAAATCACGCCATCCCCAAGAGGAAAAAGGCGAAAAAGTAGGGGGTGATATGATAGAGGTTTACAAGTGGTTGAATGGACAAAGGGGATATTAATAGGGTATTAAAGTATCAACACAAGACAGAAACACAAAACAATGGGTATAAATTGGATAAGTTTAGATTTAGGGAAACTTGGTAAATACTGGTTCGTAACAGGGTTGTTGATTTGTGGAACCAATTACCACGTAAGTGGTGGAGGTGGGGACCCTCGATTGTTTCAAGCATGGGTTGGACATGTATATGAGTGGGATTGGTGGTTATAAATGGAGCTGCCTCGTATGGGCTAATAGGCCTTCTGCAGTTACCGTTGTTCTTATGTTCTTAAAACAATTATCCAACATAAGAACCATTGGTATTACTGTGATAGGATCATAGACTACATAGACTAAATTGTGCATGGAAAAAATTCAGATGAGATAGAACCTAAATATATCTAGGACATTAGAGCTGTCCGAGATCATGTGCACGAAGAAACAGCAAATATCAGAAGAAAAATGGCTCAAGTGGTGTGCCAAGCTAAATCATACATCCTTAGGCGACATCTGGAGGCAGATCAACAAGGCCAAAGGAAAATCGCCTCCTGCTCCGCCGCACCATGTTCATCCAGAGCAGGAAGCAGAAAGATTTGCTAATCTATTTGCTTCAAGAGCCAGTTCCCCTCAACTTCCTCAAGCAACTCTGACTCACCAACAAAGACTTCAAGCATCAAGATGAAAAAAATAGATGATGCTTTAGCCTTACCTGATGAACTAGACCAACCTTTCAATCTGAAAGAACTCTGAAGAGCGACAAAAAGCTAAAAACACAGCTCCATGTGGTGACAAAATCACAACATGCTGTCCAAGCTAGGAGAAAAGGGTGAAGAAGCCTTCTTGAATCTCATCACGAGAGTATGGATGACAAGAACTCTACCACCCTTGAAATAGTGCAATTATAGTGTCCATGCCAAAACCCAAAGACCCAGGAAATCTAAGACCCATCTCATTAACAAGCTGTCTGGCCAAAACTGCAGAAAGAATGGCTCTTAATAGAATTGAATGAAAAGTCAGTCCACTGCACCAAAATGTTTGCTTACAGAAAAAGGCGTTGGAACCACACAATGCCTTACCTCCCTCATGGATCAAATCAATGACAAACCAGGAATCCTTATTTTTCTAGACCCAGAAAAAGCCTTCGAGCTAGCTAAAGGTTCAGCTACACTGTGCTGCCTTGTGGATAAGGAAATCAAAGGACACGCTCTTGCCTTTGCCAAAGGAAGCCTACTTAACCGAGAAGCTAAAGTCAAATTCCAAGGAAAAACATCGACCTCAAAAAGGCTGGAAAATGGAACTCCGCAGGGAGGAATACTAAGCCCCTTCCTCTTCAACTGTCTCATAGAACAATTCATGAAGCTCAAGTTACCAAAAGCCAAACTTCTTAACTATGCCGACGACTTTGTGGTCATCAAAGGCAAAGGTGCAAGGAACCATGCACAAAAATGCCTAGATATTATCAGCAGGGAAGCGGAACGCATAGCAGTGAAAATAAACAGCAATAAAACAAAAGCAATGGCCGTTAAAATAAAAAATCAAGACATCAGACTATTACAGGGACACAAAATTGAGTGTTCTCTTTTTTCAATACCTTGGAGTTATAATTGACAGCCAGATGAAATTCGCCCAAGAAATTAAACATCTTCGGCACCGTTGTAAAGCCAGAAACTTAGCTTTACGCTCCCTGACCAGTCTTAGAGATGGTGCATCTCTACCAGTACTCAAAATGTACGACGTTCAAGCAGTTAGGTCACTCATTGACTATACTGCTCCTGCTCTTACATCCCTCAGTGATAACCAATGAGGGACACTTCCAGTGTCTCAAAATGATGTCCTCGGAACAATGCTGGCAGCACCTATATGGACGCGTCGAAAGATCTAAAAGTGGAAACCAACTTACCAGCCTTAGAGAACAGGATCAAATAAAGAATAGTCACCATAACAGCAAAACTTGTTGGAACCATCGCCAGACTGTCAATCAAAGATAGCTTACACAAATCGCTTCAGAGAAACCTTCAATATAAAACAAGTGCATGGACGGATAATCTGGTCAAGATTCTTGAGAAAGTAGACTTTAAACAGCATTAAAAACAAAGGGGAAAATAGACCATATCAACACTTTCGGCAGCCTCCTCCATGTGAAGAATCGAGTCTAAAGATAATCATTGAAGGATTACCAGTTAAAAAATCATGCGACTCGCAGAGGCTCAAAGCAGTTATAGAACAAATGGAAACCATCTCAAGACCAACAAGTACTCATCTTCACAGACGGATCAGTTGATCAAGAGAGGTTCTGCTGCGGCAGCAGTTTACACTACCAACCATGAAGCTTACTGGAGCATGAATAGTGGGTGTTCAGTGCAAACTGAATTACATGCCCTGAAAGAGGCCATAAATTATATAATCTAGACTAATTTACAATCATTCATACCGACTAAATCTTCGCTCCAGGCATTGTTATCCAGCTAGCAGAGATAATACACAACTCATCACAAATCCTACATAGAAAAAGTAGGCCACAATCTAGGGCTGTTAGTCACCCTAAATTGGATACCAAGTCACATTGGCATAGATGGTAATGAAATGGCAGATTCGCTAGCAAAAACTGTTACTGCTCTACCCGTTGTACAGGTTCAAATACCTCCAAGTTTTTTCAGATTAATAACAAATTAAGAAGAAAATTCTTAATTATCAAAAAATCGCCACAGAGCCAAAGTAGCAGAAGGAAGATCCACTGCGATGTGGTACAAACAAGCTACTGGCTACTCTTTCAAGCCTGGCAAAAAAAAAATAGATATCCAGAGACATTGCAGTAGCTATACACTCAAACTTTGTTATAAGTGCTGCTAGAAGGTAATAAACCCAATAGTTAAGTGTGTCATATCTGTGGAACAGATACAGAGGCGCCACTATTGCATTACTTACTGGAATGTGAAGCAAGTGAAGCCCTGAGCATCAAACTATATTAATTCAATGAGAGCAGCTGCATTAGATGCAAATTCCACAGCAACTACAATGATTAGAAAAGCAGTTGAAGAATGGGACACTAATATTCCGCATCTAAATCCGCCACCAAGATAAAGGTGTTAAAACAAGACTAAAACCAGTGCACTAAAACAGAAGTGAAAAAACTGGCGAAAAGGAGGAAACCCAACCTCCATTTAAAACTTTGATCCAAATATCACAGTAACAAGGTTATCGTGAATAACTGAACTATTACGGGCTCACTATAGCCCGTGCTACATGGGCATTTCGTTCCGAAAAGCTAAATCTAAGAACAGGGGAGAGACTGTGGACTCTAAAGAAAAAAAATATATATTGCGGTGCTCTAAAATCGAGGATGGGTTCCTCAGAGAGGGAAAAAGACTTATGGTTCCACCGAATCAACGAGGTGTTTAGATTAATAAATGAGAACGTTTAGAATTAACATGACAAAAATACTTAGTCCACGTTGCAGTACGAAAAAACTTTAATGCCTTACAACCGGAAGGAATCTTGCGAGTGTTTATGTGACGGCGCCGATCACTCCCCAACAAGACGCGGGGAGAGAGGTTAAACACGAGCAACTCTTACAATGAAAGATTGAGGCACTACAGGTGATCACCACGGGAGGGCTTGGAACTCAACCCTGTCACAGAGGTGGGAGGGGAGCAGAGCCCGGCCTTCCAGCACAGACTGGGGCCTGGTCGGCCTCCCCACAAGCCTGGGTAAGAGTAGTCTGTTCAGTTTCCATACAGCATCAATTCTAAAAGACTGGGGTCTTTGAGCCAATGGATACCCCCTGCCAGGGAGGCCGAGCACTGGCTGGTGCAGGAAGGGGTGCGTCGTCCCCAGCGGAGATCTTCCGTTTTAACAGGGGGGGGGGGGTCCTACCTCTTACACTCTCCCACACTGGTACAAAGACCTCATTCTTCCTTTCGCCCCAGCCTGGACACCCAACCATCCACCAAGGGCAGCCCCTCCAGCGGGAGGTCTGTTGACCCGAACAAGATCCCTACGGGTGTGTACCTGGACTCTTTCAACACCCTGAGGGAGGACAGGACAGGGGCTAAGGCAACCCTCACCTGTCCGTGAGCCCTTCATCTGGACAAGTCGACACTACGATAATTGTATCCAATTTACTGATCTTTACTTTAACACTTTTCTGGTGATAAGAGTTTTTACTTAAAAGTACCTTTATTAAATATTTTTTGCCAATTTAACAAGTTTACATTAAATGTAAAATATTTACATATTTTTATATTGAAGCTAAAAGAACCAAGTTACGCTAAAACTTGCATAAGAAATATTGATGTATATATACATTTACCTTAATTGGACAATGTCCATACTCAAATTATTCTTGCTGGTTGATCAATAAACTGTTGTGACCTTTATAACTCTCCAGAGGTCATTAGACAGTTTAATACCCGTTCTAATTGTTTGGCGCCTGGCAACAAGTCATTGGTTTGAACCGTACAACATTTCATAGATCTTCCTGCTAACATTTTATGATTGATATTTTGATTATAATCTAAAATGGCTCCAGATTATAATGTATTTAATTTAATTAGGCTAGTCGCGCGAAGCGTTATCGTGTCAATTGGAATAACTAATAAGTAGCTTTTTTGGTCTAACTATACAATGAGAAGTTACTGTAATAAATTTTTTAAACACCAAAGCAATGATTACAACAGGCAGATCTCTAATTCAATTTCTGTACCCTCAGAAGTAACTAACATTAAACATTTAATATTTACAACCGCAGCGAACTAGTAGTCATATTTAGGATAAAGGCATACGCGAATTTGTGTAAACGTTACTTTACACATTTAACGAAATCTTTAAATAATTATCGCACGAAGGCACCAAGCCGAGTAGCCTACGTAGCGTCATCAGCCTCGCTGGATATTCATAAAGGAGCTAAATATCGCCAAGTATGCCAATACGAGAACGAAAGGACAAACAGTAATATGAGAATGCATCAGATTCAAAGATTCCTAGAATTGTACATTATGTTCTTTGTAGGCACTCTTGAATAATTTTATTTAATTCAGGGACAAACTAATTTATTAATAACTGCAGCAGTGTTGCATTAAAAATTATATGCATTAAGGGTGTAATAAATTAAAATTGCACATTTCAATGGCAGTGTCGTGGATGGGTCCTGCTGCAACCATCCAAGGTGGAGTTGAGGATTAAGGCGGGCCTCGGGAACGACACGCAGCACTACACTGATCATGTAGCGCCTTCAGAACCTGCATACTGTAGGGACACTAGTACTGCTGCTGACTATTGCTTCAGTTTACCCCTAATTATCCACCCAAAATCCTGACCGCAAGTGTTGGTAGTCCCCCCCCCCCACCAACATACCCATACAGCGAGAGGTAGTGGACCCATCCCCATACACATACCGTGAGTGCCGTATAGGGAGCAGTTTACAATAAATTTGCTGCGTTGTTATTGATGTATACACCAAGAGTGAACGAAGTACATTACCCTGTGGGCGTCCATTAAATGTGAGTGCGGGAGATTATCATCGCCCACACACTGGTGTCTCCACACCGAGGCAAGATTTAATTTTTAGTTTAGCTTCTATTGGTAGAAACTCCATTTAATTTGACTATATTGTTATGAAGTGGCTGCTTTATTACCAAATACATAACACTTTAATCATCCATTTAGTGTGCTAAACTTCAGCAGTTGCAGGGAAATACACCTTTACCGATTTCCCGGTTTATACACAATACCCTGTCGTGAATGTGATCTGGGACAACCTACACCATTACAATATACTTTGACAATGAAAATTGTGTACAGCGTCTATCATACATTTTAGGAAAATTCAAGAACAAAATACAATTAAAATATTTATATTTAGACTGCAAAAATAGGCAATAAAAACTTGAAGGCAAAACGTATCACAGAATGACCGACACGCAAAAGAGGCTGTCAGTAGCGGCCGAGAAGAGTGGCGCTGGGACTTAGTAAGGGTGTAGCCCGGTAAAGGTGTGTAGCTCAGTAAGGAAGCGTAGCACAGTAAGGGTAGGAGAAGTTCTCCGGCTCATGGAAGCCGGTCATTCCCGGGTTGATGCTGGGATTGCTGAACTCTGCGTAGCCTCTCAGCCCGTCGACCAGCCAGTTGCCGGCCTGACGAAGAGCTCCGCGCAGGCGGACGCCAGCCTCCACCACCGCGTCCTTCATACCGCTCTTCGTCACCTGTGGAACGGAAGTTTGATGTGAATAATGCAACCTAGCCACCAAGGACACAGTCTGTAGCTACTGCAGTTTTAGATTCAGCTACTCTGAACAAAGTTTCAAGGAGCACGGGCTATGCGAGCTTGTAGTGGACCATCTGTAGCTAAATTGAACTGGTATAGGTACTTTGAATCAAGAAAATTAAACCTTGTTATTCTAATTTACAAACTGCCAGACGAAACATTCTAGGAATTCAAAAGAGGAATTTTCTGCACTTATTCAGAATTGAATATTGTTCAAGTTTACATTATTGTAAATCAGTCCTATTTTAGATTACGCATGATTTAACCAACTTTCTAACCTAGCTAAATTTAATATTTAGCTTTAGCTAACCGAGTATTTTTATTCATTAAAATAAAAACGACAAGACAGTGAGGCCAGTGGCTAAGTCGTTATTACTTTGTTAGGTTACAGCTCACAGGCTTGTCACTGAAGATTCATAAGAACATAAGAACAAAGGCAACTGCAGAAGGCCTATTGGCCCATACGAGGCAGCTCCTATTTATAACCACCCAATCCCACTTATACATGTCCAACCCATGCTTTAAACAATCGAGGGACCCCACCTCCACAATGTTATGCGGCAATTGGTTCCACAATCAACAACCCTGTTACTGAACCAGTATTTACCAAAGTCTTTCCTAAATCTAAACTTATCCAATTTATACCCATTGTTTCGCGTTCTGTCCTGTGTTGATACTTTTAATACCCTATTGATATCCCCTTTGTTATGTCCATTCATCCACTTTTAAACCTCTATCATGTCACCCTAACTCTTCGCTTTCCAGTGAATGCAACTTAAGCTTAGTTAATCTTTCTTCATATGAAGATTCTAATTTGGGGAATTTACTTAGTCATCCTACGCTGGACACGTTCAAGTGAATTATATCCATTCTATATATGGCGGCCCAAACTGAACTGCATAATCTAAATGGGGCCTAAGGAGAGCAAGATATAGCTTGAGAACCACACCAGGTGTCTTGTTACTAACGCTGCGATTAATAAATCAGAGTGTCCGATTTGCCTTATTACGAACATTCATGCATTGATCCTTTTGCTTTAAATTCTTACTAATCATAACTCCCAGATCCCTTTCGCAATCCGACTTCGCAATCTCAACACCATTTAGCTAGTATCTTGTAACTATCATCATTACCTAGCCTCGACTTTACATTTATAGCATTAAACTGCATCTGCCAGTCCTTTGACCATTTCAAAACCCTATCTAGATCAACTTTAAGTGATAGCGAGTCTCCTCCGAATAATTTTCCTACCGATTTTCATATCATCGGCAAATTGCAAATGTTTCTACTCAAACCTGAATCTAAATCATTTATATATATATTATAAACAGAGGTCCCAGGACAGAGCCTTGAGGCACTCACTTTCAACATTTTCCCACTCTGACTTTACTCCTTTATACTAACCGTTTCCTTTGGTATAGCCATGCCCTAATCCAGCTTAATATAGCACCCCCATACCATGAGCCTCTATCTTTTTAATCAGTCTTTCATGTGGCACTGTATCAAAAGCTTTGCTAAAGTCAAGGTACACAACATCACAATCCTTACCACTATCAACTGCCTCAACTATGCTAGAATAAAAAGATAACATTTGTTAAACATGAACGGCCATTTATAAAAACCATGTTGCGACTATTATTAATTTATGTTTTTCAAGATGAAGATTTTTATTTGCTATTATAGATTCGAGTAACTTTCCCTCAATAGACGTAGGCTAATTGGTCGATAGTTAGAAGCAAGTGATCTATCCCTTTCTTAAAAACTGGTATCACATTAGCAACTTTCCAAAACTCTGGCACTGCCTGACGATTTATTAATATGATTGACAGTGGGTCACAAAGCTCTCTTTTGCATTCTTTAAGCACCCTGGCAAACACTTCATCCGGCCCTGGGGATTTGTTTGGTTTGAGTTTTTCCATTTGTTTAAGTACATCCTCCCTGGTAACTGCTAAACTCGTCAACCTGTCCTCGTTCCTACCCACAGACTTGTTCGGCTGAAGGCATATTGTTAAGTTCCTCTTTAGTAAATACAGATACAAAATATTTATTAAAAATAATACTCTTCTCTTCATCACTGTTATTTGACCCGTCTCAGTTTTTAATGAGCCTATCCGTTCCCTAGTCTTTTAGTTCCATATTAGAACAACATTCCCGACTAATATTAATTGTACCAGACTCAATCTGGGTTTATTTAATCAGCTGTTTTCTTTATGCTTGTTGCTGGAAAATTTTAGTCAACCGACAGTTTAAATTTCTATTAACATCAATTGTTATCAGGCATAGGCTTGTTCAGGTTAAAAAACAACCTGTCAGTAGATAGCTTGCTGAGCAGATTCATGCCCTGTTGCTTAGTTTGACTAGTAATAAACTGGTGGTAGTCTGCCCCCTACTAGTAGTTTTATTGCGGTGAGGCGGACGGACGTTATCTTGCTGTCTGCCACTAACTTTTTCCGTAGGAATCTAATCCGTGTTCCCTAAACCCTTAACATTTAGGTCAAATGGGATATGATCCATGACCTGAACATGTCTGACATAGCCGCCTAGGAATACTAGTGGTTGGACTACTGTGTATTCTTAGGGTCCTGAGCTTAGGATCATGAACCCTGACAGGTTTAATTTAGCCTGTGTTACCGATTTTAGTTAAAGTGCCACTGCCGCTTTCTGTGATGAAAGTTTTCTGGGACCCTTGATCGAATAGGCCACGAATGGCGATCTTGGCCCCTTTATTCTTGACTAGGAGTTGGACAGTGGGCAATGTTGCATTAACTTGAGATGTTAGTGATTGTACGCAGTGGTTTTCTTTTATCTTGCAGCACTGTACTTTTGTAGGTTTTGTGTCTTACCCTGGGGGGGGGGGTGGTTTGAAAAATTGGGGCAACTTATTTGCACAGTGTAGCACGATGCTGGCTCCATTGACGCCTATTGCAGGTGTTCAGTGGGGGGGTCTCACAGCGTGTGCATTATGCGGTTTGAGTCATCTGGTACATCTGTGTAGCTGTTTGAGTCGTCCGACTGTTAGGATAACTTACAGTTAGTGTTCTTTATGGCAAAACAGACAAACCCTCAGCCAACAACAAGTTTGGAGTACTTTTTGTACTTTTAGGTTTCGCTAATAAATCAGTGTTTGACCTGTGAATGTTAGATTGCGCGTTAGTACCCTTATTACATAAGGACTAACAACCTTCTAAAGTATTTACGTGGGTACTGTTTCTGTAATTTAATGTAGGCTTTAGATGTCTGGTCTTTTTTATTCAAGATTGAACGCAAACCCTTCCAGATAGCCTGCATGGTCAGAATGCTGTATTTTGATATGAATACAACTTTTAGCAACTCTGGACCATTGTCTTTGGGTGAATTTTAATCATCTCTCAGCAGTGGGCTGATCCACTTCACTGCCGAATGATTTTAGCAGTGACTAGTTTTAGGCTAAAGACTTGCAAGGAGTCAACTGATTGATCTGGCTGGGTTAAGTCCAGTAACTGGTGCAAGAGGTTATGTTTTTTTCTTTGTCAGCACTTTCTCTAGACTTTGATGGCTTGATTAGTGCTATCATTACCTCTAGGGTTTGAGTGATTAGGACTATCACTATTTTGGTTTAAAGTTCCTGGTTTAGCTTCAGCATTAATTTCAACTTTATCTTTAGCCTCTGCTTCACTTTCCTCTGTTCACCTTTGAGGCATAATGGTTTAGTAGCCTCATGTATCGAGCTCTCTGATACTCTACAATATGTGGATAACGTTTCCGAAAACTTCAGTTAGTGAATCTTTGGGTAAAGCCGTGTTGGATGAGGCTGTAGAGAATATAGTTTTAACCTCAATTATTGATTGAGGTTAAGGACCTAACTTACAAGAGTAACCTCTGATTTTGCTCAATTTTTTTATGCGACGAGCCGAGTGCTTGCCTTTGTGTGGCTATACTATAAAAAGTGTTCCAACCCAGCAGGAATATTTTGTTGCAAGCGCCTTATGATTTAACCTGGCCTGAATTTTGTCTTCATACTTGGCAAGGTCAGATTCGATTAGATCTATTTCATCTGTCAGTGTTACTGACAAGGAACTTTCTGTAAGACTTCATTCTTTTTACTAGTTCGATATTTTGGCTAGCCACTTGTGGAGATTCCTAGCCTCATGATAGCTGGATAGAAGCGGATCTAGTTATCACATTTCTTTAGTAGCCTTATCAAGCGACTTAAGGCCTCAACATTGTCTTTTCCGGTGTAGCCATATTGGCTATGGGTTCGAGCCATATTGGTTATGGGTTCGAGCCTTATAGGGCTTGTATATGGCTGCTATTGACGGTTAATAGTACTTTATCATACGTGGAGCAGGTACGGTTATTGGTAGCCTTTCATTCAATTTCTTCACTGGGCTATATAAATCCTATCTCTTGTGGAGGTTGGCATACTACCTAAGCATGAAATATGCAAGATTTGAGTGGTACTTTGGTATCACTTGTAGCATCTAGGGTTAGTCCTCTTTCACCCTCGGTTGGTATAGCAACACAAAGATGATTCACAATAAAATTTAAAATACCAGTACACAATTCGTGTAAAAAGCGAGTCCCACCCTGCTTAGGGTCTGCACCATATTATATGGCGATTAATCAGTACCGTACTAGTCTGAATATAATCGTAGCCAACAAAATTAGATAATATTGGGTTAGGCTAGAGTTTTACACAATTCAGTGCAATTCCAGTTTAAAGTTCCATTACGTCTAGTTATGTTAATGTAAACTTAACATTACCATTATAAAACCATGAGTTAAAAACACTATTTACGTTTTCGTTACTACCAGGGGACTCTCCACCCAGGACCGCGAGACATTTACAGTTGTCCGAACAGAGGTCGACAGCGTCATTATTTATATATATATACAAGAGTGCTTATATTCTTTTACAGTCACTAGTTTAGTTTCGGGGAGGTCCTGAATCCTATGTTCCTCGGAATACCACCCACCAAATCTTAATTTACTGTTGGGTAAACAGGCTACAGTTAAGGATTGGCGCCCAGTAAATCCTCCCCGGCCAGGATACGAACCCAGGACAAAGCGCTTACGAAACGCCAGGAGAGTGTCTTAACCACTACACACGGGGACTGCAACGAAAAAAAAACAATTGCGGACTTTCGGGAAGAGATCTATCAGCAAGTCTTTTAAACATTTTTCCCGTTCATAAAAAAGTTTCGGGGGTTGGAGTAACAAGTATTTGGCCTTTATGAGTACTGACTGGGGCGACTCCTGGGCGTCCATGTTCAAATTCTCGGGAAGGAGGAAGACTTTTCTGCTATTATAGATCACTAGGGTCGATAACCATTAAGGCGAACGTAGTTGACCAAGCGGTAATCTGCTATGATCTGGTGTTGGGCTTAAGGCCTCCACCTGTGGAAGGTTTAGAGAACCACAGGTGCTTACCCTCCGACCAGCAATACCTAGACCCTCGCTATGCTCAGGACTAAGGTAATCTATGGACAGAAGTTTTATACATACACCACCTTTCATGCCACTGCTACCAGGGAGATCATATAAACACCAGAACTACTGCAAACCGACTTCGTTAGAAGACAAGCGTGGTCTATCTACAATACAGAACCCACTACTCCAGCAGGATAACTACTCACCCTGTAGCCGTAAGATCAAAAGCCATCTTAACTGGACAAAAGATGCTTCTAGTATGCATCTACTTTAATTACGACCATAATAATCAAGATTGCCCTTTTTCTGCCAGAGACTTCGGAGCAGACTGTTCCACCAATGTAGGAGATGGGCAGCTTATTAGTCTCAACTCCCACCCGCCCCTCATAGGCTAACTAGTATACTTATCTAGTATGAAACCCTGAACAGTTTACCCACTAATGGGGTATTTATTTACTGCTAAGCAAATAGAATCATCAGGAGACAGTAACCCCATCTGTCCTTCCACTAGTATCTTTCCAATTTGGAACATATTCCAAATTATTGGGGCCCTAAATTGAGGCAGTGTACATGTTACCGAGGGTGAGAGGGGGGGGGGGATAACTAGCTAGTGGATGTGTTGCTACAAATTGTTCAATACCTAATGTAGGGGAGCTACAGCCCCGCTCCTGTGCCAGACAAGTCCACTACGGCTCACCATGGCCGGTGCTACTTTGAAAATTTGGTTCCCTGTAGCCGAATTTATAACTAGTGTAGGGGCCATTTAGGACGCTATATGAAAAGGTAATGGCCGCAAGGAGTTAAGGAACAACTGGCTAGAGGTTAATTACCGTTTCCCCGAGTACACCAACCAAGCTACGAAAGATCCTTAGTGGCACCAAAATACTAGAATTTTGACATTTAGGAAAAAAACTACTGCAGAGACTAAGTTACCATACTTTAAGTCACCAAGCGAGCAACTCTTAGCTAGAGCATCACTGCCCCCCCCCTCCAAGAGTTTCAAGGAAACCCAGGGCGTTAAACTCTTTCAACAAGTTACAGTATGTTTATCGAGACTAGAAAGAAATGCATCTCAAAGGGATAGAGTAGCTTAGGCTATTTCTACCCCCCCCCCAAAATCTTTCAACGGCAGGCTGTAAAGCCTAGTACCTCCCCTGGCCTAATTTGGCCACGGGGTTGAATTTAGAGTTTGATTAAAAATTTGCCATTTCTGGGGGAAGGATTTAAAAGTGCACTGAATGAGAAATATGATCCAAGACAGATCAATGGACTACTCGCCTGCATCAGGGAACTATGACAATTGTCAAGATAGTAAGACTTTAGAAAAATTTAAAAGGGCCGTAATAATTTTTTCAATGCATCTGCCTCCATAGATTAGTTCCTTGCTATTTTGAAGAATTCCCTGTCGTGCATCATTAAACTATTGACGCCCTAAAACTCACTTCATAACTAGTACTACAGGACGCACTTCAGACTTAAAGGTTTATAGAATTCCGTAATTTAGACGGAGCCATAACAAGAATTAAATTACGCTAATTAGCTCCATTACAAATTTGCGTGCCCTTCAAGAACTTCACGAGTGCTTTGAAAAGCCAAACTTCAGCAGCAAGCTCTTAATTGCTCTTTGCAATTAATGGTTAATCTACCAACCACGCTCTTAACCCTTTCAGTTCCCTCGCTGGCCGAATTGCGATAATTCACACCTTTAATCCAGGGCTTTATAAGTCTTGTAGTACAATTAATCTAGCTACATTAATGTAACTAGTACCTTCACTAGATTTGGGGTTCAGTTCGAGACCATTTTAAGCTTTACCGCTTCACTACCGTTCACAGGATGCGGCCGCGTAAGTGAATAAAATTTAAATATAAAATATATCCAATCTCACATTTAATCCATGGGATAACCGATTAGATCTTTATATAAACACCCAAAATACTGTACTCTATTGTACTTTGATCAGATGGATAACGTCGCCGTGACTTTACAAATTGCTCTAAAAACTTTAGTAAATGTATCTACCGAGTTTGCAATATTAGACTTGTCCCACAATACAATTTGGTCATTGACTGGGTTAGCAAGACAGTTACTTTCGCCTATTTACCATACTGAGTAAAGGATCGTTAAAAGCCGTAACCACATTCTTCAAAACTTAGAAAAATTATTGCCGTAAAATACGCCATCGAGTAAATTATGCTTTTCCCAATAGTTTAGCACAAAAGGACGATTAATATAATTACCGGTTATCAATTAAGTCATTACTAAAAATGGCGTAATTGATGACTAATGACTGTACAGATGACTAAAACCCGACGAAATTAAAACTACTGTAATTAAATTTTAGTGACTTTCACAAGCTTCGTGCACTCAATTAATAAAACTTACGGTTCGAATTTTAACAACTTAAGTGTTAGCTTTAAGACTTTACCAAAAATAATAATGCGCACTTTCGGCCTTGTGGCGCATCTGTCCCAAGAGGTTAACGAAGCCGCAGAGGACTACTTGTAGCTTGCCAAGAGCGTCAACTTAATCCGGGCTTCAGTGACTAAAGCCACTACTGTGTGGGGGCGGGGGGGGGGGCACTACATTAATTAAATGTAGCTACACTATAACCATATAGAAATGTACGTTTATATTTTCTATTAATTTCCAATTATCTTATCTTATCAATTATATATCTTATCTATATCCGATCTATTTACTATAATCATAGACTACGTGCAATATTAACATTGTCGCCGGTTGGTCAATAGCAGGTAGTGGCCTTAGCTTCCCGAGGCCGATAACTTTAGTGATGGGTCGAGGACGTTAGTGTACTCAACTAGTGGTCGCCGGCAGCACTATCACGCTTTAAGGAGGAGGGGGGGGGGGGGCCCAAGAATTTTTGCTTCCGAACATGAAGGTTCTTATTGCGCAATCCTCCTGATAAGATCGGATATTTTGCATGTGGACTTTTTATTTTCTATAGAACGTGATAGTCAAGCAGAATTAAATGTACCATTTTAGTTAAGGAGAAAGCTAAAAGCCACAACAATGCAGGCGACGAGTCAACGTGGCTAAAGTATGTCGAGACCACACACTAGAAGGTGAAGGGACGACGACGTTTCTGTCAGTCCTGGACCATTCTCAAGTCGCGACAATCTATTCGAGGATGGTCCAAGACGGACAAACGTCGTCGTCCCTTCACCTGCTAGTGTGTGGTCTGGTCAACAGACCCAATATTTTCCTAGGACTAATACTGCACACACATATGCGCTATTAGTCCTGAAACCGTGTATTAGATCAAGAATGGTTTAGTTAAAGTTCCATTAGCAATTGGAAACTTTTCCAAATTAAATATAAGTTTACTTTCGGTTAGTCCATCACAGCCATATTTGTACGATCTTTTTAAATTATTACTAAATACTTTAGCTTTGCGAGGATGGGCTGCATTGAGAGATCGCTATAATTATGCAACTCCTATGCACAGGAAGTAGAGGAAACATCCCAAAAATTTTCAAGTCTCCATATCCGCTCACTACAAGGTACAACTGACGAGCTTACAGGCTTACCATAGCCCGTGCTACTTTGACCTTGTTCAGAGTAGCTGAATCTAACATCTGACGAGCACTTCAGGTTCTAACGCAAGTGCTCCATAGGGGAAGAAAAAAATGATTTTTCCCAAGTTTAGAGCAGTTTAAATTCACGCCACAAGTCCCAAAGTTTTTAAATGACATTAAACTAGCAGTACCCCAATAGTTTCTGTATGTATACTGTACAAGAGTCAACCCATGTTCAGGACTAACGTATACCATCAAGTATGGAACTAACATTGCAAATGTCGATTGACTGACAAACTAAAAAGTTAAAGAATAATTTCCTCACCTGTGGCCGAGAGGGGTGGAGACGGCTCCTCTGCTGTGATAGCAGCCAAGTCTCCTCATTTGTAACTTGTCCAGAGCCCACACTCAACAAGAGAGTCAGTCGATTCTTCATACTGTTCCGTGCACTCCGATCATCAAAGTCGTAACTCAATCTTCTCCATTTCCCTTCCTTTCGACTCTTCATGACATTCTTCACCTTCCGTACATCGAACGTAAAATAATCCAAGATATCTTTGACGGAAGGTGATCGTTCACTACACTCTACCGTAGGAGATTCAAGCGCGTTTGCAACATAGCGTACATTGGATACAACAGCTTCCGCCATGACGTTAGTTAAATAAATTAAAAACTCAACTTTTGTAAGTAGTTTTTTGGGTGAACCACACACAGCGCGACCAGACGAGGTACTGAGGGCCGTTCCGCTCGCCTAATGCGAGGTAAGACTGCTGACCCGGTGTTTCAGGCTGCCAACTGTGGGCCTCGAGACAGTGAATCAACACATAATTACCGATTACTTGTTCTAGCTGATAAGGGCGTTATAAGCTGTCTTAGTATGTTTATTATTTTGCGTTTCATTTTGAGTCAAACTGCGAGCGTATTATCGCTGTATATTATCATTATACAACTTAGTATACATAATTGCTTCGTATGATTCTGAATTAGATTTGGGTCAGTTGCTGTACATAAAACCTATTAACTCTGGAGAGCAATTAAGGCCACTTACTGACCAACCTGAAAGTATACTTTAACCTTAAACATAATTTAGGACGAAAGTAAACTCTCAGTGTATATGTATATATATATACACTGAGAGGGCCGTATATATACACAGTGTATATATACACTCAGTATATATACACACAGTGTATATATACTGTATATATACACACAGTATATATACTGTATATATACACACAGTATATCATACAGTATATATACACACAGTGTATATATACTGTATGATAATATATATACTGTATAATCCCACAGTGTATATATACACTCAGTATATATACACTGAGAGGGCCTGAGAGGGCCACCGAGGAGCGGAAGGTGCCTCTCTATGTATAAATTATATATTGCTTACGTATCAGCTAAAAAATAAAAAAAATACAATATGGTTGTAGGTCAACAAATGCAATATATATATGATGAGGACTAAATATGATGGGGACTATATTATACTTGATGGTGGGTTTTAATAATACTTCTGAGAGTTGGTAGGCCTGGAGCTCAACACCAAGCCTAAACCACACTGGTTCAAGTTCAAGTAAGTAAATTGAGGAAAAGTAAGTATATCTCAAAAGGATAGGTTGATGATTGATGAAGATTAAGCCACCCAAAAGGTGGCACGGGCATGAATAGCCCGTAAGTGGTGGCTCTTTTGAGCCATTACCAGTATCAACAGCTGATACTGGAGATCTGTAGAGGTGCGACTGCACCCTGTGTGACGGGAGATGTCTCCCGTTGAGAAAAAAAGGATAGATTAGCTTAGGCTATTTCTACCCTCGTCTCTATAAGGGGCTCACAAACCATACAGTATTACGGGCTATCATGCCCGTGCCACCTCTTGGGTGGCTTAATCTTTATCAATCACCATACAGTACATTATTAATCATATTCTACATTTGGCCGAAATGAAATTTGCCTGAAACGCTATGCTTGTTGTTGTTGTTTAAGATTCGCTACCTGGAACAAAAAGTTCCAAGTAGCACGGGCTATGGTGAGCCCGTAGTGGACTGTTAAAAACGTTATGCGTATTAACATAAGAACATAAGAACATAAGAACAAAGGTAACTGCAGAAGGCCTATTGGCCCATACGAGGCAGCTCCTATTTATAACCACCCAATCCCACTCATATATATGTCCAACCCATGCCTAAAACAACCGAGGGACCCCACCTCCACAACGCCACGCGGCAACTGGTTCCACAAATCAACAACCCTGTTACTGAACCAGTATTTACCCAAGTCTTTCCTAAATCTAAACTTATCCAATTTATACCCATTGTTTCGCGTTCTGTCCTGTGTTGATACTTTCAATACCCTATTAATATCCCCTTTGTTGTGTCCATTCATCCACTTGTAAACCTCTATCATGTCACCCCTAACTCTTCGCCTTTCCAGTGAATGCAAATTAAGCTTTGTTAATCTTTCTTCATATGAAAGATTTCTAATTTGGGGAATTAACTTAGTCATCCTACGCTGGACACGTTCAAGTGAATTTATATCCATTCTATAATATGGCGACCAAAACTGAACTGCATAATCTAAATGGGGCCTAACCAGAGCAAGATATAGCTTGAGAACCACACCAGGTGTCTTGTTACTTACGCTGCGATTAATAAATCCGAGTGTCCGATTTGCCTTATTACGAACATTTATGCATTGATCCTTTTGTTTTAAATTCTTACTAATTATAACTCCCAGATCCCTTTCGCAATCCGACTTCGCAATCTCAACACCATCTAGCTCGTATCTTGTAACTCTATCATCATTACCTAGCCTCAGAACTTTACATTTGTCAGCATTAAACTGCATCTGCCAGTCCTTTGACCATTTCAAAACCCTATCTAGATCAACTTGAAGTGATAGTGAGTCCTCCTCCGAATTAATTTCCCTACCGATTTTCGTATCATCGGCAAATTTGCAAATGTTGCTACTCAAACCTGAATCTAAATCATTTATATATATTATAAACAACAGAGGTCCCAAGACAGAGCCTTGAGGCACTCCACTTACAACATTTTCCCACTCTGACTTGACTCCATTTATACTAACTCTCTGTTTCCTTTGATATAGCCATGCCCTAATCCAGCTTAATATAGCACCCCCAATACCATGAGCCTCTATCTTTTTAATCAGTCTTTCATGTGGCACTGTATCGAAAGCTTTGCTAAAGTCAAGGTACACAACATCACAATCCTTACCACTATCAACTGCCTCAACTATGCTAGAATAAAAAGATAACAAATTTGTTAAACATGAACGGCCATTTATAAAACCATGTTGCGACTCAATTATTAATTTATGTTTTTCAAGATGAAGACGAATTTTATTTGCTATTATAGATTCGAGTAACTTTCCCACAATAGACGTTAGGCTAATTGGTCGATAGTTAGACGCAAGTGATCTATCTCCTTTCTTAAAAACTGGTATCACATTAGCAACTTTCCAAAACTCTGGCACTCTGCCTGACTCTATTGATTTATTAAATATGATTGACAGTGGGTCACAAAGCTCCTCTTTGCATTCTTTCAGCACCCTGGCAAACACTTCATCCGGCCCTGGGGATTTGTTTGGTTTGAGTTTTACTATTTGTTTAAGAACATCCTCCCTGGTAACTGCTAAACTCGTCAACCTGTCCTCGTCCCCACCCACATAGACTTGTTCGGCTGAAGGCATATTGTTAAGTTCCTCTTTAGTAAATACAGATACAAAATATTTGTTAAAAATACTACTCATCTCTTCATCACTATCTGTTATTTGACCTGTCTCAGTTTTTAATGGACCTATCCTTTCCCTAGTCTTAGTTCGATATAACTGAAAAAACCCTTTAGGATTTGTCTTTGCTTGCCCTGCTATGCGAACTTCATAGTTTCTTTTTGCTTTCCTTATCTCTTTTTTAACATTTTAACCAGTTGTACGAATTCCTGTTCTAAAGTTACCTCCCCATTTTTAATCCTTTTGTACCAAGCTCTCTTTTTACCTATAAGGTTCTTCAAATTCTTTGTTATCCACTTTGGGTCATTAGTAATCGATCTATTCAATTTGTGTGGTATACTACGTTCCTGTGCTTTGTTTAGAATATTCTTAAATAAGTTATATATTGAATCCACATCGAAATCCCCATTTACATCATCTATCGCTGGGTTCATGTCACGCTCCAAGACCGGCCCACACCCTATACCCAAGACTTTCCAATCAATTTGACCCAAAAAGTTTCTAAGGCTATTAAAATCAGCTTTTCGAAAATCTGGCACTTTAACAGAATTTTCTCCTACAGGTCTATTCCATTCTATGCTAAATCTGATTTCTTTGTGATCACTGTTCCCTAGCTCACTCCCTATTTCGATGTCATTAATTTGTGTTTCCCTGTTAGTTAACACTAAATCTAAAATATTATTTTCCCGTGTTGGTTCCTTAATGTGTTGCGTAAGAAAGCAATCGTCAATTAATTCTAGAAAATCTTCTGCTTCACTATTCCCTGTTTTGTTCAACCAGTTTATTCCACTAAAATTAAAGTCACCCATGACATAAATACTGTTAGATCTAGATGCCCTAGATATTTCATCCCATAGATGTTTTGCTTCCATTCTGTCTAAATTTGGTGGCCTATATATAACTCCTATTATAATATTATTTGCTTTTTCGTATAATTCTATCCAAATGGTTTCTGTGTGTGGCTCAGTTTGATTCCCTCTTGAGACTACATTTCAAATTGTCCCTAACGTATATGGCTACTCCACCTCGTCTAATATATCTATCTGTGTGAAATAGTTTAAATCCATTTATTTGATATTCAGCTAATAGTTCCCTATATCTACATTCATCCACGTTTCGGTAAGTGCAATAA
>WNGS01113158.1:59108288-59131879 GCA_020271785.1 Procambarus virginalis
TAGTGCAGCTGTGTATGCGCATCGCATTCTCTACTAAAGCATCTTTCACACAATCAAATCATTTTGCTCGACACCGCTCAAGTACCAGTGCATTTTCTACAGGAGCTCACGTAGAGGCTTCGTAATGGTAGCAAAATCCTCTGGAATAAAGCGAGAATCATTAAGTCTGTCCATTCCGATGGAAAACCTATCAGTCTCCGGGATGTTCAAGGAGGGTGCAGCATTGCTTGATATACTGCAACTTTCTCTAGGAGATCTGGAGACAGACCTTTGTCACTAAGTACATGTCCAAAGAATTCAATTTTATGTTGATTGAACTCACACTTTGCTCGGCTTAGCGTCAAATTCTTTTCTCGTAAGCGTTGCAATGTTGCACGAAGAGCTTTGTCGTGTTCAGCTTGGGTACGGCCATAAACAATGATGTCATCAGACATGTTGTCAGCATTAGGTATATCTTGCAATACCTGGCTGATGATGTGCTGGAATACTTCAGCAGCACTGTTAATACCAAAACTCAGGCGCTTGTACCTATACAGACCTCGATGTGTCGTAAACGTTGTGATGAATCGACTCTCATCATCAAGTTCAAGCTGATGATAGCCCTTGTTTAAATCTAACTTGCTGAATACAGTTGCACCATTCAAGCGGTAGATCATATCATCTACAGTGGGTGTAGGATGGCGTTCACGCATTATTGCCTTGTTGGGAACACGCATGTCTACACAAATGCGTATCTCATCTGGATTCTTCGGCTTTGGTGGAGTGACAATTGGGCTTACCCATGGTGTTGGGCCTGTTACCGGTTCAATGATATCTAGTTCTATCAGCCTATCCAGTTCGGCATCGACTTTCTTGCGAGTATGGAATGGTTGTCGGCGATGTGGTTGGGCAACTGGAATTACATCTGGGTTGATATGCAGATGTACCTTGCTATCAGTATAACAACCTATGGATTTAAACCGATCAGAAAATTCAGCAACAATAGCATCAACATTGTTTGCAGATTCCACTGCTACAGCATTAGAAAGCTGAAGTAGCCCCAATTTGGTTGAAGTCTTGTAACTGAGTAAAGACTCCTTTGCATTCCTAACAACATGGAATGTAGTAATGAGCATTGCATTCTTTGACTTAATCTCTGCAGTGAAAGTTCCAATCACTGGTAAGGCTACCTTTGAAGCATAGGCAGTGGCTTTGCCATTATAGTTTTCAAGCTTTGGGAACTGTTTTTTAAATTTTCATAGTGGCACTCAGCAATGGTGTCAATGTTTGATCCAGTGTCAATGAGAATTTTGAGACAAATGCCAGCAATGTATACTATAGTCTCTGGTTGTTTGGAAGATCATTCCATTCTGTGATTGCTTGTACTCCAAATATAATCACATTCACTGTCATCTGAGACTGGTTGTAATGAAATGTTGTCTTGTATATTATTAACATTCTTGATTTGAGGTGCAATATTGTGTTTGCCACCTCGACTCCTATGACTTGATCCTCGTACATTGCTTTTATTTATTGATTGTGGTTTCTTTAGTGCGGAACGACACATAGCACCAAAATGATTTAGTTTTCTACACTCATAGCACTTCTTACCTTGTGCAGGACAAACATTATCTTGGTGTGGGTAGTCTCCTCCACAATTGTAACATTTATTATTGACAACCTCTGATGTGAGTCGTTGTGACTGCTTGAGTCTTGTTCCATGACTCCAGTTGTGATGTGGTTCTCGGCTCAATTTAATGTTAGGTTTGGCATGATATCTTCTATGATCATGGTGTACTCCCTGAACCTTACATACTTCATGACTGTTAGTAACAGTGGCAGAACCGTTGTTGGCACTGCACTCCATGACACGAGCATCACGTGCAGCATCTTCCATTCGACGAGCCATATCCAGTATCTTGGTAAGAGAACTTTCATCATCAACAAGTTCTAGAGCTCTTCGACGAGACGTGTAGATGTGCATGTTTCAATTATTTGCTGTTTGATTTCTTTGTCAACATCAGCAAACTCACAATGGGTGCTAAACCCTGCAGACGTGTATGGTATTGATCAACAGTTTCATTAGAGAGTTGTTTTGCTCTCCTGAAATGCATAATTTCCATAGCAGTATTTTGCCTTGGTTTGAAATGCTCAGTTAATTTGGCCTTGGCAGTGTCATAATCTTTGGCACCACCAGTATCTTTCAGTGTATCAAAGATGTCACAAACTCTATCACCTGCATAATGAAGTAGAAAGGCACGCTTTCTTTCAGCACTTTTGATGTCAGAAACTATCAACAAATTTTCAAACCTTTTAAGCCATTTGACCCACCTCTGTGACAGGTTTGTCTGGTCACAGTCAGGATCAAATGCAGGAAACTGAGGTATATTTGCCATTTTTACTGAATAAATGTAAACTTATCACTTAAAATGTTCCTCAGAATATATAACACTTACTGCACTGTATATGTTATTTAAGAATTCACTGTAATTACTTTAATTTTGCAAAGCACACAAGCATTTTAATGCAAAAGTTCACAACAGTGCACAACACAGCAGCAACTGACTTCTTACCTAGCCCTTGTGTACATGTGTTGTTACTACTCACAGCAACACAGCAGTTGTTAGCAGTTGGTACAGCAGTTGGTACAGCAGTGGTACAGCAGTTGGTACAGCAGTTGGCAGCAGTTGGCACAGCAGTTGGTTCACAGCGTGAAGAATTTTGTAGCACGAAGCGTCGTTTCGTAACCAAAACATCGGGTTTTGTACACTGCATCAAAGCGTCGTTTCGTACACAGCGTCGGCAGCCATGGATCACAGATTCCTCAGCACAGCTTGTCAGCACACAGCTTGGAGCACACAGCATTGGCCAGCACACAGCAACGGCAGCACACAGCAACGGTCAGCACACAGCATGGGGTTGCATACAGCATCGGGTATGGTGCTCACAGACAGCTTCTCCTTCCTCCTCGGCGAGACAGCATGCTCCTTCCTTGTGTTTTGTTGAACAAATACCTGCGTTCCCAGTTCATCCTCGTCGCCAGTGTGGTGTCTGTGTATAGCTGAGATAGTCTTGGTAGTAAGGTTGATGTAAAGTCATTCCTGGTTACTGACTTTAATACTTATAAACGATTACATGACTAGAGCTCCCAAGCTTGGCAGGCGTCCTGTGCTTGTTTACCTCCTCTCCCTGTGGCGTCCAGCCGCCGCACATAGAAAACGGATGGTACCATTTTCTGTGAACATGACAATTAGGTCAGGTTGAATTACGCTCACGTAGTCAATATAGATGGCTTTGTTAGCGGAGAGCTATGATGTAGCTGGCTCAAAATTTTAATTAATACATTTCCCGGGGTAATGAATCTTTTCCTATTATACAATTCTTACACGCCCTTCAGCAAAATCAGAAAGGAAAACCCAGCAATTCTGAAAGCAACAAAATTTGAAACCATTGATTCCTTTATAAATAACCTGCGGCCTCACGAGCACTGTGCTCACACTGATGGGTTGTTCAGATGTCTCAATGCAACAGCTGGTAGCATATACAAAGACAACATATGCATGCAGACCACAAGTGTGAGACTGAATAACTGGCTTAGCTCCACACATGCAGAATTACCTGCACTACAACTTGCCACTAACGCACTGAAGAACAGCGGAGGAGTTATTTTCTGTGATACAAGTCAGTTCTTCAGGCGCTTAAAAACCCAACATGCAAAATAGATACAAAGAATATTGTAACATCCAATAAAACAACATTATTAATGCAAATTGAGTTGGATATGAGCATTCCAATCTCTGCTGTAAAAGCCGCAATATTTCAGAAAATTAATGAAGACAGAGGAGCAGTTAATGACACTCAAAGGCCTGAGAGCACGAGTATAAAGAACAATGACATGTTTAGATCCGAGAATTATATGTACAGGCAGCATAAAACATCCACTAGACAGTGTGACATTGTAATTGCCAGAATTAGGCTGGGATATCGATATCTAAACAGGTGGCTGCAGGTAATAAATCCCCCAATGGTGAACATTTCAATTGTAAACAATGTGAACAAGAGCTGGGACATACACGCCAACACTATATCTGTGATTGTCCCGTTATAAGTGACTTCAGACCAAATGGTATGAGGTACTTTGAGTTCTATAATTACTTTTTTTATTTATATATATACAAGAGTTCTAACATTCTTGTACAGCCACAAGTACGCGTGGCGTTTCGGGCAGGTCCTTAATCTATGTTCCCTGGAATACGACCCCCGTCAAGAATCGGTTTTAAAACCAAGTGCCTATTATACTGTTTTAAGGATTTGCGCCCAGTAAATCCTCCCCGGCCAGGATACGAACCCAGGCCAAAGCGCGAAAGTGTCTTACCACTATGCCACGGAGACTGTATGAAGAAATGCTTCATACACTCAGGAATATTGGAAGATATTCTTGTGCTGTTCCCAGATTTTGCTAGTGGAGGCTAACTAATCACACCTATATTTTGTGTTCTCTCCTGACTTTAAATCAGAGGTGATTTGTTTTTCTACTGAGGGTGGTATTTTCTGCCCTGATTCCATGTATGACTAACCATCCTGTGAGATGGGAATAGATGAACTTATAGCTAATTTTTGAACTACACTGTGTAATCTTTCATACAGATAGGGTACCAGCACCTTGCTGTGTATACCTAAGCTTGCTAATAATAATAAAAAAATCTAAAATAAAAGTGTCCTAGTTAATATTTCTCGTTTTCTTTAAGAGGTAAATTTATCCAGTTAAACTATTTTAAACTTACATCAAGAGAGAGACGTTTCACAAAATTTCTTTATGTTTTATTTTTTTTTTTAAATATATTCTTACTGAGAAACGTTCCTTGTTTAGTGCATAAAATGTTGCAAAAAATATTAATAATAATAGTAATATTTGGAAAATCAAATTTAAATCTTACATAGAAAGTATGGAACAATTTCAAAAATATGATTACAAATATTTATATAATTAAAATGCAGACGAAATATGCTGAGTTGCAATGTATTAAATTTTCTGACGAGAATTTATTTTTGAGGCATTATATGCCCTTAAATGTATTATAAATGCCAACAGGTCACACTGCAACGCGTCCTATAGAATGCCGCGTTATCTTTAACATACCGCGATAGTATGTTATCTTTGTTATACAAAGATAACATACGTAAAGAGACCACAAGTGTAAGACTGAATAACTGGCTTAGCTCCACACATGCAGAATTAGCGGCACAACAACTTGCCACTGAAGAACAGAGGAGGAGAAATTTTCGGTGATTCAAGGCCCTTAAAAACCTAATATGCAAAACAGACACTAGGAATGTTGTAACATCCATTATAAACAACTTTATTAATGCAAAGAACAAGCGTTTTAGAGTCTCATTTGTATGGATACTATCTCACACAGGTGTTGTCCAGCATGATGACACAGACAAGGCAGATAAAACTGCATGTGATAAGCCTGAAATTGAGTTGGATATGGGCACTCCAATCTCTGCTGTAAAAAGACGCAATATTTCAGGAAATTAGGGAAGACAGAAGAGCAGTTACTGACACTCAAAGGCCAGAAAGCACGAGTATAAAGAGCTATGACATGTTTAGATCCGAGAATTATATGTACGGGCAGCATGAAACATCCACCAGACAGTGTGACAGTTTAATTGCCAGAATTAGGCTGGGATATCGATATCTATGGCAGGTGGCTGCAGGTAATGAATCACCCACTGGTTAACATTCTAATTGTAAACACTGTGAACAAGAGCTGGGACATACTCTCCAACATTATATATGTGATTGCCCTGTTATAATTAACTTCAGACCAAATGGTATGAGGTACTTTGAGCTCTTTAATTACTTCATACACTCAGGAATATTGGAAGATATTCTTGTGCAGTTCCCAGATTTTGCTAGTGGAGGCTAATAGATCAGACTTACATTTCGTGTTCTCTCCTGATTATTAATTAGAGTTGATTTGTTTTTCTATTGAGACTGGTATTTTCTGCCCTGATTCCATGTATGACTAACCATCCTGTGAGATGGAAATTATAGATGAACATATAGCTAGTTTCTTATCTACACTGTGTAATCTTTCATATAGAATAGGGTAACCGCACATTGCTGTGTTGGCCTAAACTTGCTAATGATAAAAAAAATCTAAAATAAAAGCGTCCTAGTTAATATATCTCATTTTCTTTAAGAGGTAATTTATCAAGATAAACTATTTTAAACTTACATCAAATGAGAAGCGTTTAACAAAATTTCTTTATGTTGTATGTTTTGTTATAAATATACTCTTCTTACGAAACCTTCTTTGTTTAGAACATAAAATGTTCTTGGAAATAGAAAAGTATAATAACAATTGAAATAATATGTATTTAAGTCCTACATAGAAAGTTCGGCAAAATTTAAAAAATACGTTTAAAACTATTTTTATAAAGAAAATTCTTGTAAATTTAACAGATCTTTGTATGCTTTTTTTCCTTCTAATTCTATTTTTGAGGCATTATTTGCCCTTGATTTTATTATTAATGCCAACAGGTCGTACTGCAGCATTCTGTAGAATATACAAAGATAACATATGTAAACAGAGCAGAAGTGTGAGACTCAATAACTGGCTTAGCTCCACATGCAGAATTACCTGCACTACAACTTGCCACTAACACACTGAAGAACAGTAGAGGAGTAGTAGGCATCCACCAGTCTCAGGAGACTAAGGAGTTGCGCTCTGGTGTCGGAGTGGCCTCACCAGGGCGCAAATAAGCCAGGGAAGGTTGATTCGGGAGAGAAGCTGTTACCCAGGCAGCAGGTCTCCCCTCTTTCCGTGTATGTATTTAAATTTGGTATCAATTTGTTCGCAAGAGAATGCTCTAGAGGAATATATATGTAAAATTTCACCAAACCTGACATGAAACCAGCACCAAATAAAAAATTATGGCAATCGTTATCTGTGAGCGTCAAACCGCGCTGAAATGTTTATGATCTTTTTATTTATTTATTATTTATTTATTCATATACAAGAAGGTACATTGGGAATGTGAGAATATATAATATGGTAATTACAATCTTGTAAAGCCACTAGTACGCGCAGCGTTTCGGGCAGGTCCTTAATCTAAGAAAATTTTTAGTAGGTAAATACTAGCAAAAATTATAAAAAAGAAATGATAACAGTTACATGGCAAGAAAAAAAAAAAAAAAAAAAAGATGAGAGAAATTGTAGGTACAGTATAATAAAGCACTTAGGTAGCTAAGATTGATTGCAATGAAAGCTTGAATGGTAGTTGACAAAATTGGTAGGCACAATACAGCAAATGGCTAGCACATAAAGGAAGACAGCAATGAACACAATGATAAGGTTGTTTGGGTTAAATACATAAGAATTAGGAGATTGGGTAACACTAGATACAGAGCAAAAAATAAAGCTCAGTGTAGGAAACTAAGAAGATGAAATTAAGTACTTTTTGGTTTTGTTTTTAAATAAGGCAAAAGTTTTACAGTTTTTCAATTCACTAGGGAGTGAGTTCCATAGACTAGGTCCCTTAATTTGCATAGAGTGTTTACACAGATTAAGTTTGACCCTGGGGATATCAAAGAGATATTTATTTCTGGTGTGGTGATAATGGGTCCTATTACATCTGTCCAGAGAGAGTTTCAGAGCATGGTTTGCATTTAAGAACAGGGTTTTGTAGATGTAGTTGACACAAGAGAATGTGTGGAGGGAGTTAATATTTAGCAAGTTTAGGGATTTAAACAAGGGAGCTGAGTGTTGTCTGAAAGCAGAGTTAGTTATTATTCTGATAGCAGATTTTTGCTGGGTGATGATGGGCTTAAGGTGGTTTGCAGTGGTAGACCCCCATGCACAGATACCATAATTAAGATAGGGGTAGATTAGAGCATAATAGAGAGAGAGGAGAGCAGAGTTAGGAACATAATATCTGATTTTGGAGAGTATACCAACTGTCTTAGAGACTTTCTTAGTTATGTGTTGAATGTGGGTGCTGAAGTTGAGTCTCTTGTCTAGGAATAGGCCAAGAAACTTGCCATCATTTTTATTACTGATGTTAATGTTGTCTATCTGTAGCTGAATTGCATTTGATGATTTGCTTCCAAATAAGATGTAGTAAGTCTTTTCGATGTTTAATGTTAGTTTGTTAGTTGACATCCATAAGTGGACTTTTTTTAATTCATTATTCACAACATTATTTAGTGTATGTGGGTTGAGGTCTGAATAGATAAGAGTAGTATCGTCAGCAAACAATATAGGTTTGAGAATATTAGAGACATTAGGCAGATCGTTTATATATATAAGAAATAGAAGAGGTCCTAAGATACTGCCCTGTGGCACTCCAACGGTAATTGGTAGAGTGGAAGAAGTTGTTTCATTGATAGTTACATATTGGTGTCTGTCACTAAGATAGGATCGGATGTAGTCAAGGGCAAGGCCTCGGATTCCATAATGCTGGAGTTTAAGTAAGAGGTAGTTGTGATTAACAGTATCAAAGGCTTTTCTTAGGTCAATGAAGAGTCCAATCGGAAACTCATTTTTGTCAAGTGCTGAGTAGATTACGTCAAGGAGACTAATGATTGCATCGTTGGTGCTCTTTTGGGACCTGAAGCCAAACTGGCAGGGGCTGAGTATGTCGAATTTTACGAGGTAGGAATAGAGCTGTTTGTAAATAATTTTTTCAAATATTTTGATAGAATGGGTAGATTTGATATTGGTCTATAATTGTTTATGTCCGCCGGATTGCCTCCTTTATGGACTGGCGTTACTCTTGCTTTTTTGAGGATATCAGGGAAGGTGTGACACTCTATAGATTTGTTGAACAGTAGGGCTATGGGTGGGGCAAGGGCATGGGAGGCTCTCTTGTATACAATGGACGGAATTTCACTGGTGTTCCCTGCCTTGTTTTTAGAGAGTGTATGATGGACACAACATCTTCCGGGCTGATTGGTGAAAGGAGAAGAGAGTTTGGATAGCTGCCTGAGAGATATGTGTTAATATGTGTCTGAGTCTGTGGGATTTTACTGGCAAGATTAGCACCAACCGATGAAAAGAAACTATTAAATTCATTTGCCATTTCTAAATCAGTTGACGGTATATCCCCATCCTTGTAGAGTTTTATTTGGTTATGTGAGTGTTGTTTAGTTCCTAGGATACTAGAGATGGTTTTCCAAGTGCTTTTCATGTTGCCTTTTGCTTCATTGAATCTATTCACATAATATGCAAGTTTTGCCTTTCTTATGATACTGGTAAGCATTGATGAGTACCTTTTAGCTACTTCCTTTGAAACTAGGCCAATCCTAAGTTTCTTTTCATATTCATGTTTCTTGTTGATTGAATTGAGAATGCCGCTTGTGAGCCATGGATTGTTTAATCTTTTGTCAGTTACTTGCTTGGTAAGAAGGGGACAATGAAGGTTGTAGAGGCTTAGAGTTTTGGAGAGGAAGAGGTTAGCTAATGAATTATATCCTGGGTATTATTGAATTCAGAATCCCAGTTAATATTGTGAAATGCATCTGTAAGATTGCCAAAGCTGATTCACTGTGTAGCCTAAATGAAAGTTTCTTGCTTTTTGGTGGTGTTATGTCCATGTTCGCTATGAGAAAGGTAGGATAGTGGTCAGTTGTTCTGTCGTAGATTATACCAGATACAAGGGGAGCTGTTATGTTTGTCCATATGTGGTCCAAGGTAGTGGCTGATGTTTGAGTGACTCGGGTAGGTTTGGTGATTGTGGGGATTAGCATACAGGAGTTCATGCTGTTAAGGAAATAGTCAACTTGAGAGCAATTTTGTTGACCCAGGTCAATATTAAAGTCTCCTCCCAGAATGATGTGGTTTTGTTGAGATTGTTGTTTATAATAAGATTACTTAGGTTGTCTGAGAAAGAAGCTATGTTAGTATTGGGAAATCTATAGATGGCTCCAATAGTCAATGAGGATTTAAGGGATTTAATTGTAAACTGAGCAAAAGTATATTCACAGTAGTCATCTCTGTCACTAATAATACTGTTGCAGATAAATGTATCTCGGTAATATATAGCTGTGCCACCACCTTTTTATTTGGCCTACAGTTATGAATGGCTTTATAACCAGCTAAGTTGTAGAGTTGGGTATAGTCTTTATTTAGCCAAGTTTCTGTTAAATAATGAACGATAAGTTAGTACCTAGTGCTGTGAGTAATGCATTTAAATCGTCAAAATGTTTACCAAGTGATCTAACATTTTGGTTGTAAACTGATAAACAGGTGTTATTTTGGAGTTTGTTTTTAGCCTGGTGTGCTGTGAAATACTTGCAATAATGATGATCAATGTGCTGGTTGGTGTAGATATGAGACAGAAGATTTTGATCAGGATCAATATCAGTGTGCATAGAGATGCAGAGGATCACGATACAAGATACATGATATAGCAAAACACAAGAATAAAAAGCAAATACAATAAAATNCCTGATTCCATATATGATTAACCATTCTGTGAGATGGGAATATTAGATGAACTTGTAGCTAGTTTTTTTTTATCTACACTGTCATGTTTCGTATGGAATAAGGAAGCAACACATTGCTGTGTATTCGTAAGCTTGTTAATAAAAAAAATCTAAAATAAAAGCTTCCCATATAATATTTTTAGTATCTTTAATTGATAAATTTATCCAGAGAAACTATTTTAAACTTACATCAAATGAAAATAAATTCACATAAGTTCTTTTATGTTTTAGGTTTTGTTTAAAAAATACTCATATTGAGGAACATTTATTGTTTAGTGCATAAATATTCACAAAGAAATAAAAATAATAACAATATTTTAAAACTTAATTCAAATCTTACATAGAAAGTACGATACAATTTCAAAAATGAGTTTAAAAATATTTGTAAATGAAATACATTAAAAGTCACTCGGTATTCTTTTTTTGTTATATAGAATTTTATTTTTGAGGCATTATGTCCTTTAATTTATTACAAAATTCTAACAGGCACTGTACCATCCTGTAGAATATACAAAGGCATCATATGTACACAGACTACAAGTGTGTGAGACTCAATAACTGGCTTAGCTCCACACATACAGAATTAGCTGCGCTACAACTTGCCACTAACACACTGAAGAACAGTAGAGGAGTTATTTTCTGTGATTCCAAGTCAGCTCTTCAGGCCCTTTTAAACTCAACATGCAAAACAGATACTAGGAATATTGTAACATCTATTTTAAACAACATTATTAATGCAAAGAGCAAGAGTTTCAGAGTCTCATTTGTATGGATACTATCTCACACAGGTGTTGTCCAGCATGATGACACATAAAAAGCAGTTACAACTGCATGCGAAAAGCCTGAAATTGAGTTGGGTGTGAGCATTCCAATCTCTGCTGCAAAAGTCGTAATATTTCAGCAAATTAGGGAAGACAGAAGAGCAGTTACCGACACTCAAAGGCCAGCGAGTACGAGAATAAAGAGCTATGACATGTTTAGAACCGATAATTATATGTACGGGCAGCATAAAACATCCACTAGACATTGTGATATTGTAATTGCCAGAATTAGGCTGGGATATCGATATCTATAACAGGTGGCTGCAGGTAATGAATCCCCAAATGGTGAACATTCCAATCGTAATCTATGTGAACAAGAGCTGGGACATACTCTCCAACATTGTATCTGTGATTGCCTTGTTATAAGTGACATCAGACCAAATGGTATGAGGTACTTTGAGCTATGTAATTACTTCATTCACTCAGGAATACGGGAAAAATATTCTTGGGCTGTACCCTGATTTTGCTAGTGGAGGCTAATAAATCAGTCCTACATTTCATGTTCTCTCCTGATTTTTAGTCACAGTTGATTTGTTTTTGTATTGAGGCAGGTATTTGCTCCTATAATTCCATGTATGACTAACCATCCTGTGAGATGGGAATATTAGATGAACTTATTGCCAGTTTTTGATCTAGACTGTGTAATCTTTCATATGGAATAGGGTAGCAGATCATTGCTGTATATACCGAAGCTGGTTAATATATTTTTTCTTTAAGCAGTACTCGTAATGAAGGAGTAAGACATTCGCCTGGTATTTCGAGATATATTTATTTAATATAGTCTTGGTTACAGCAGTCGGTTTGTTGTTGTGGCTTGCATTTTGAGGAAGGTTGGTATAACTGGTCTAGAAGATTTTTTTTATTTACATATACAACAGTTCTTACATTCATGTACAGCCACTACCACACATAGCGTTTCGGGCAAGTCTTTAATCTTAATTATGACACATACACATACCCAGGAAGCAACCCGTGGCAGCTGTCTAACTACCAGTCACCTATTAACTGCTTGGTGAAAAGGAGCATCGGGGTGAAAACGACTGCTTATTTTTTTCCGCCTCCGCTGGGGATAGAACCCAGACCCTTAAGACTTCGTACCGCAGCGCTGTCCACTCAGCTCCCAGGCCCCCTGATGGCATCCCTATAAACCTAAAAGTCTTCCTGTCTCCAGCTATGGGGAATCTTTCAAGATATCTAAAAAAAGATTAACTTATAGCTAGTCGTTTAGTCAGAGTTGATTGGTTTTTGTATTGAGGCAGGTAATTGTTCCATGATTCCATGTATGACTAATCATTCTGTGAGATGGGAATATTAGACGAACTTATAGCCAGTTTTATATCTACAGTGTGTAATCTTTCATACAGAATAAGGTAGCAGCACATTGCTATGTATATCTAAACTTGTTAATACAATATGAAAATCTAAAAAAGCGTCCTAGGTAATATTTTTCATTTTCTTTAATACATAAATTGATCCAGATATACTATTTTAAACCTACATCAAATGCGTAATGTTTCACAAAATTTCTATTATATTTTAAGTTTTGATAAAAAAAATGCTCCTATTGAGAAACAGTTTTTGTTTAGAGGATAAAATAGTAAAAAAAAAAACATACAATAATAATATTTTTAAATTTTATTTTAAATCTTACATAGAAAGTCTGATATAATTTTAAAAATATATTTAAAAATATTTATATAAAAATGACATCGCCATGTATTATATCACCATCCACATCAGCGTTTCTGTACAATTTGTATTTTTAAGGCATTTGCCTTTAAATGTAATAATCAATGCTAACAGGTGGCACTGTTACATCCTGTAGAATATACAAAGAACACACATGCACACGGACCACAAGTGTGAGACTAAATAACTGGCATAGCTCCACACATGGACAATTAGCTGCACCACAACTTGCCACTAACGCACCGAAGAACAGTGGAGGAGTAATTTTTCTGTGATTCAAAGTCAGCTGTTCAGGCCCTTAAAAACCCAGTTAGTTTCAGTTTCAGTTCATTTATTATGCACCCTATACCCATCTTGTGGGCGGTAGTGGAAAGGGTTACAGAGGCACATAATGGGCTCAGGGACTGAACCCCACAATTCATTTAGCTAAGCAAGTTACAATCTTGATGAGCTAGTTACAAAATTCAATATAAGTCGTCACATCAACAATGGGTTCGAGATCGACCTCAAGTACAGGTTCTAAATTAAGCAACTGACATGTGGAGAGCTAGTGTCACAATTTATATGTTTGTCCTGCACACCGCCCCCCATGCATCCAGTGGGCAGCGGTGGATAGGTTACAATCACTCAGTTACTACCTACAGTTAGCAAACGGGATATTTGGCTAAAATTTCTGGTAGCAGATCATTTTGAATGAAATATTTACACATCGCTGGAACATTGGCTATAAAATTGTCTCTGAATTCATGTATATTTTCGCACTCCATCACATAGTGACGGAGGGTGTGCGAATAATTTTGTTGACACAGTTTACATTTGGTCAGGTCTACATCAGCAGATAATGAGAATTCCCAGAAATACTTGTAACCGAGTCTAAGCCGAGCAGCAGTAACATTTAGAAGTCTGCTGATATTACTGGATGAACCATAGATGTGTGGCTCCTCTTGCATGATAGTATGATGATAGATGGAATTACTGGTGTCAATTTCACTTTGCCTCAGTTACAAGATTTGTTGAAGTTCTCGGTGTACTATTGCTCTCAAACTGCTTATTGACAATCCAAGGTTACACTCAACGTCTCCTTTAAAGGCAGATTTTTGGCTAACTTATCAGCTCTATCATGCATTCGGAGGCCAACATGATATGGAGACCACATGAAATGGACTCTGTTACCATCATTAATAATTTTGTTGTATATGTGTCTAGCTTCGGACACGAGCATGTTACTGTTATGTCTTAAAGATCTGAGAGCATTTAAGGATGATAAAGAGTCACTTACAACTAATGTATCAAGTTTGAAAACTTGTACACATTTCAGTGCAAGGAGCAAGGCAAATAGTTCGGTCTGAAGGGTAGAGGCTCAGTTGTTTATACGGACTCCCCACTCAAAGTACAAGCCATCGCCCATTGTCAGAACAACTGCACTTCCAACTGCACCCGTGGTGCGGTGTAGGGAACCATCAGTGTATATGATTTGAAAGAGAGAATGCTCTGTGGACAGAGCATCAATATGGCTTAAGGCGTTGAGCTTTGCCTCAAGACGAAGCTTGGGCTTATCTCTTATTTGTTTCTTGGGTGGAAAGGGAGGGATTAAAATTGGAAAGGCTGTAACCTCCCACGGTGCAGGAAAGTGCCGTTGTTGTTTCTCTTGGTACAAATTATAAACCTGACACATTTTGAGATCAGTTCCAGTTTTTGTTATCCACCTGGAACAATGCTGACCTTCAATAAGGAAATTCTGGAGTGCTTCTGTGCAAGGGTTAGGATGAGTTAGCCTAAGCATGTTTAAACCAATTTGACAGTTAATTTCAATAACACGATCAACAACGCTCGGAATATTAAGTTCATTTCTCTTGTTAAGTATCTGTGGTACGAGGGCACCCAAGGATTATCCTCAAGGCTTCGTTCTGCAATTTTTCAAGCCCTCCAAGCTTTCTTTCAGGCATCAAAACAAGCAGAGGTGCAGCATAATCTGCTACTGGAACTTATTGTTCTGAGTAGCTGAATGTAAAACAACAACAACAACACATCAAGTGACTACTGTACCAATGGTTATTGCCTCCCTAACAGAGACCTTCAGCAAGATGTTTGGCACAGCATTCCAAGCACTGGAACAGACGAACCCTCAGTCAAGGAAGGAAATGTTAACAGAGTTAAAAAACAAACTACTGAACTTATTTCTTTCACACTTTTAGAAGCCCTACATGAAAAGGTTGTCGAAGTAGAAGTTGAAGAAGGCGACGAAACTGAATTGTTTCAGCACCCAATGACAGTCTGCACTCCAACCAAGAAGACAGAAGTCGTTGGGTGAATCAGCACATTAGAAATTACCATGGACTCAATGGATTCACCACAAACAAAATAATGGACAATCTCAAGAATATACAATGGAATATCCAAGGATTCATGAACAAAGCACACTCAGAGCAGTGATTCTCAAGGACAACATTGATATTGTCTTACTTCAAGAAACATTTACCAGACTGAAATTAGAAGTATCAATATCCCAGGATCTCAAGGTTTCCACTGCCCAATTGTACGAGGTGGCGCGAGTGGTACTTCAGTACTAGTAAAAAATATCAATGCCACGGCAATCACAGACCCGCCTGACTCTTGAGAAAGTCGAAATTATGGGAGTTAATCTCACTAGTAGGAACTCGATGCTGTCCATCTTTAATGTATACAGGAGCCATAGAGAACACGATATGGATCTCTGTGCAATCTTTGAAATAGCCGTCATCACACCTACTATCATCTCGGGTGACTTCAACGCTCATAGTGAGATACGACTTGATTCACCAAGAACCGACGTCGACGGAAGACATATTGAACACCTTTTGGATGAAGTGCCTGAAGTCAGTCTGCTTAACTGTACGGAACCAGCCCACACTGGTGGGGGAAGCTGGACCTCACGTTTGTCTCCACCAGTATTTATGAGTTGTGTCATTGGTCAGTGGATCATGTTCTGACTAGTGACCACTTTGCTACAATAACAGTTATCACTACCTCCTAGACCTCCAGCTCCCGAGCCCAGATGGGATTTTATCAAAGCAGATTGGACGAAAATTTAGGAATCTCTCGAAACTTGGCACCAAAGCTACACCCCACCTGACAACACCGAAGAAATTGAAAAAGATTTAGTAAATACAATACATAGAGCAGCAAATCACGCCATCCCCAAGAGGAAAACAATTACCCAACAACATAAGTACCATTGATATTACTGTGATAGGATCAAAGAGCTACATAACAGACTAAGTAAATTGTGCACGACTTCTTAGTCTAGAACTTCGACTAGAACTTCGTCTAGGACTTCGTCTAGGACTAAAGTCTAGGACATTAGAGCTGTCCGAGATCATGTGCACGAAGAAACAGCAAAAATCAGAGAAGAACAATGGCTCGAGTGGTGTGCCAAGCTAAATCATACATCCTTGGGCGACATCTGGAGGCAGATCAACAAGGCCAAAGGAAAATCGCCTCCTGCTCCGCCGCATCATGTTCATCCAGAGCAAGAAGCAGAAAGGCTACCAAATCTATTTGCTTCAAGAGCCATTTCCACTCAACTTCCTCAAGCAACTCTGACTCACCAACAAAGACTTCAAGCATCAAGATGGAAAAAAATAGATGATGCTTTAGCCTTACCTGACGAACTAGACCAACCTTTCAATCTGAAAGAACTCAGAAGTGCTTCAAAGAAAACTGTCCAGGTGAGGACAATACAATATGCATTGTATTGTTTCTTACAATATGCTGGCAAAGTTAGGAGAAAAGAGTGAAGAAGCCTTCTTGAATCTCACCAACAGAGTATTGGTGATGAGAACTCGACCACTCTCTTGGAATAGTGCAATTATAGTTCCCATTTCAAAATCCAAAGGCCCAGGAAATCTAAGACCCATCTCATTAACAAGTTGTCTGGCCAAAACTGCGGAAAGAATGGCTCTTAATCGAATTGACTGGAAAGCAAATCCACTACACCAGAATATGTTTGCTTACAGAAAAGGTGTTGGAACCACAGAATGCCTTACCTCCCTCCTGGGTCAAATCAATGACAAACCAGGAATCCTTATTTGTCTAGACCTAGAAAAATCTTTCGAGCTAGCCAATGCTGTAGCTACACTGTGCTGCCTGGCTTTCTGTTCTGAGGAGCTGAATCTAAAACAACAACAACAATCACCATGTTACGGGCTCACTATAGCCCGTGCTACATGGACATTTAGATCAGAGTAGTTAAATATAAAACAACAACAACGAATCATCATCCAACACAGTTACAGCCCCGCTCCTGTGCCAGGTAAGTCCACTACGGGCTCACCATAGCCCGTGCTACTTGGAACGTTTTGTTCCCAGTAGCTGAATCTAAAACAACAACAAGAACTCTATACATTGCATTGTTGCTGATGAATGTCAATGGTGTTGGAGCTCAGAGGTGTATCTCTAGAGCCACGGTACTGAACCACAATTCGAGTTAAACTGACGAACGACGATTGATTGATGAAGATTAAGCCACCCAAGTGGTGGCACGCGCACGAGTAGCCCGTATGTGAGAGCAACGACGATTCCGTTCTAGGGTTTATATTAAAGCTTTGTCACACTTTGTCAAACCGACTAACGTCTATACAGGCTACCTGTTGCCTGGCCTGATTGAAGCTTGTGCACTTTCGAAGTGATAATAATTGTAATTAGCGCGAATAGGATTAGTGTAGAACTTCCTGGAAAGAGGAATTAAGAGGCACATCAAAATAACTATATTGCAACTAATTATATTATTGCTCCTTAATATTATTGCTACATTTCCATTAGTGTGGTATCTGTATATAGCTGAGATAGTCTTGGTAGTAAGGTTGATGTAAAGTCATTCCTGGTTACTGACTTTAATACTTATAACGATTACATGACTATAGCTCCCAAGCTTGGCAGGCGTCCTGTGCTTTGTTTATCTCCTCTCTCCCTTGTGGCGTCCAGCCGGCACACATAGAAAACGGATGGTAACATTTTCTGTGAACATGACATCCCTCCTTTCTTTAAAAAGAATGAATACAGGAGTCTACCATGCTGTAGCACAAAGCAAAGTTATTGACACAAAGTAANAGGAGGCAGATTAGACCTTACCTTCGTTTCAGCCTCCCTGAGAGATGCAGCAACATGGTCAGTTGAGCCCACACTCACAAGCGACCACTATGGGTCCAAATTGATCTTAAGTTAGATCTACCCACCCAATCTCCTCCATCTGGAACCTGGAACTTTGCTTTAGCAAAACTGGGACCGATTTCAAAACCTCATTTCAGAGTGGCATAGAAACTATGATGTTCCCGAAGACATTAATCAGGCAGAACAAGATTTTGTCAAAGCGATTCAAAGTGCAGCCAACCACTCAATCCCACTGAAAAAAATAGTTCACCGGACACCACAGAGATCATTGGTACTATTGCGAACGTGTCAAAGAACTCAACCATAGACTCAACAGAACAAGAAAGCTATACAAAAAGCATCCGAGTGACCGCAACAGGTCCTTACTTTGTGAGGTCAAGGAACATGTACATCGAGAGACCAGACTAATAAAAGAACAAAAGTGGCTGGAATGGTGTTCACACCTGAATGAACACACCTCTCTTGGAGAGATGTGGCAGCAAATCCACCGGGCCAAAGGGAATAAAACACCTAAAGCCCCACACCCCAAGGATCCTCTACAGGAAGCCGAAGTACTGGCAACCAGGTTTGCAGAGAGAGCAGCCAGCAATCAACTTCCACCAGATGTATTAGCAGTACAGACCGGACTAGAGGAAGAAAGGTGGCACAGAATCCTTACAGCATGAGAAGAAGTTTCTGACACTAATGCCCCCTTCACACTGGATGAGCTCAATCGGGCTAAGAAAAACTCCAAGGATACATCCCCTGGAGACGATAAAATAACCAATAAAATTATTAGAAACCACGACCCAGAGGGAGACGCTGCATACCTTAGGTTAATTAAGTTAGCCTGGACTTCTAAAAGACCTACAGCTTGAAATAGGGCAGAAGTAGTGCTGATCCTAAAACCCAAAGATCCAGCTAATCCCATGCCCATCTCTCTCCAAAGCTGTGCACCCAAGACGGCTGACAGAAGGACGGGAGACATCTCCTGTCCACGAGGCTAACCATAGCCCGTGCTTCTTGCCCAGCTCCTGTGCCAGGTAAGTTACGGGCTCACCATAGCCCGTGCTACTTGGAACTTGTTCCGAGTTGCTGAATCTATAACAACAGGCTGACAGAATAGCACTCAACAGACTTGAGTGGAAAAGGGCCTAAACTGCACCATGATATGTATGCCTATAGAATAGGGGTTGGCACAGTGGAATGTATTACAACTCTGTTAGCTCACTTGAATGACAGACCAGGAATGCTGATATTCCTGGACCTCGAGAAAGCCTTTGAACTGGCTAGCGCCCCTGCTATTCTCTGCTGCCTCATCGACAAAGAGGTCAGAGGCAACCTGCTCTCCTGGACCAAAAACTGTCCCGCAAACAGAGAAGCAAGAGTAAAACTTCATGGCACAGTCTCTGAATACAAAAGACATGAAATTGGTACACCGAAAGGAGGTATTCTTAGCCCCCCTTCTATTCAACTGTTTAGTGGAAAGAATAATGAGGTTGAAACTCCCACATCACTGCAGGCTGCTAAAGTACGCGGACGACTTTGTCATCATCATAAAAGGAAGGGATGCGGCGCGCCTTGCACCCAAATGCTTGGACTGCATCAGTGAAGAGGCAAAGCATATTGGTATCAAACTCAACCCAAAGACAAAAGCCTTGTCCATAAAAATAGTGAAACCCAATATCCAACTTTATCCAATATAAAAGTATCAACACAAGACAGAACACGAAACAATGGGTATAAATTGGATAAGTTTAGATTTAGGAAAGACTTGGGTAAATACTGGTTCGGTAACAGGGTTGTTGATTTGTGGAACCAATTACCGCGTAACGTGGTAGAGGTGGGATCCCTCGATTGTTTCAAGCGTGGGTTGGACACGTATATGAGTGGGATTGGGTGGTTATAAATAGGAGCTGCCTCGTATGGGCCAATAGGCCTTCTGCAGTTACCTTTGTTCTTATGTTCTTATGTTCTTAACTCACAGTACAGGGGCAATTGATTGACCAATCATAGACTCAACAGCACAAGGAAGCTATTCAAAAAGCAGCCAAGACCATTCAACTGATTGACCCAATCAGTTGAATGGTCTTGGACACATATCAGTATCTAGGAATAATCCTGGACATACATAAATGTTAATGCTGAGGCCACTCACTTAAGAGAGAGAACTGCGGCCCGGACGGCAATCCTCAGGTCGCTAACCTCCCTCTCTGGAGGAGCCAATCTGCAAGTCATTCACACATACTATGTACAGGCAGTCAGATCAGTGATCGACTATGCCGCACCTGCACTCACAAGCCTATCACACCAACAGTGGAAAAAGCTTGAAGTTGCCCAAAACAATGCTATGAGAGCCGCACTGGGAGCCCCCATGTGGACCAGGCTTGAAACACTTAGACTGGAGACGGGTTTGCCCTCTCTACAGGAAAGAATATCTCAAAGGACAGCTACAATTATCAGTAAGATAATTATTTCTCCTGATCCAATCCCAGTACGGCAGGCCTTGGTGGTTGGACTAGACCAAAACAATGGAAACTCTTGGGCTGCAAGAGCAGGAAATGTCTTAAACAGACTACATATAAAAAACATGATTCTTGGTAGAGAGGGTGATCATCCACACCCAAACTACACGTCTTCCCCACCGTGGGAGGAGTCTACCTTCAAAATAGTAATAGAAAGTCTACCAATGAAAAAGGCTGCCTATGATCCGACAATCCTAAGGCGCATAATAGAAGAGCAAATGTATAGCATAGCAGTAGCAGGAGCCACCCACATCTTCACAGACGGATCGGTTGACACAGAATATGAGAGTGCTGGCGCTGCTCTTTGCACGGCCAGCGTACAGGCATATTGGAGACTGGGAGGACCAGTATCATCAACCCAAACTGAGCTGTTTGCCATACAACAGACATTCACATATGTGATTGCACAAAACACTCAAAATGCAATCATAGACACAGACTCAAAAGCTGCACTTCAAATATTAGGACAAAAACAGTGGAAAGACAACGTGGAAATAATTACCACCATTTTGTATCTTGGAGCAGTCGCTAAAGGCAAAGGACTCAATATAACCTTGAACTGGATCCCATCCCATATTGGAATCCCATTAAATGAGAAAGCTGATGAAATTGCTAAATTGGCAACTCGTCATCCAGTGATACATAAAACAATTCAACCCAGCCTAGAGAACATTAAAAACATCGTCACCAAAAAACTCTCACACCTCAACAAAGCCTACCTACACCAGAGAACAGCAGAAAGTTCGCTCTCTGCAATATGGTATCTTCAGGCAACCAAATTAGAAAGGTTAAATATCCCAAAAAGAATCCACAGGGAAATAGCAGTTAGGTTATATAGACTACGTCTAGGTTATAGATGCACAGTCTGACACCACTCACCACACACCACAAGGAGCAGTGTGGTCACAATGCGACCCCAACGTCTTAAGGTCAGAGCGACTCCACTTGACGGCAACCCGTCCTCGCAAATTCGTATAGTCAATATTGACTTATTAGTTACCTCATAGGTGACATACTAAACATAATAGTTTCCCTTGAAAATCTTCATAGAAACACCGACCTTACCTAACCTACTTAGTATGTTAAATAAGCATCTTATAGCTTCGTAATTACAATTGTTACTTAACCTTTTATAGGTATAGGTTAGGTAATTAGGTTAGGTAAGTATTGTAATTACGAAGCAATAAGATGCTTATCTTAACATACTAAGTAGGTTAGGTAAGGTCGGTGTTTTCAATGAAGATTTTCAAGGGAAACTATTATGTTAATATGTCACCTATGCAGGTAACTAATAAGTCAATATTGACTACGAATTTGCGAGGACGGTTGGTCAAGGTCATGCTATCGGGAGAAGCAATATTTTAAAGGTCCTGAAGGACGTTACTAGCCTCAAACCCGCTGACATTAGTCAGGAAGGTGAAGATATCGTGCTCTTCTTTTCATGTGAAGAGGAGCTAGAAAAACTCACTAACGATGCCATTCTTCGTAAAGAGCACCACCTACATCCTCACTTCCCTCGTCTGTTCCTGGCCGGAAGAACTGTTTTTACCAGCAGGACCAGCCGGTGGATCGCTGAGCGACCTTCAACATCATATCATGGTCAAAAATCCAAACTGGCTGTATTCACACTAGAGTTCTGCAACACCGACAAAACATTAATGAAGATTACGTTCACCACCGTAGCTGCGGCCACCCAGGCTGCACACAAGGATTCTATGCTTCTGCTTAAAAATTCCACCCCACCAAATAAAAAAGGAACGATACCATGAGATCCAGCAGTGCTTTAAGTGCTACGAGCTCTCCCACCCGACCAACAAATGTCAGCACCCTGTCCAGAGGTGCAGCCTGTGCGCACTGGACCATCACTACTCCATATGCAAGCAACAGTCCATCGCTGCTTGCTCTGTGATGGCAATCACCCTGCAATTTCCTACCGCTGCCCTCGCAGACAGGAAAGCATCAAGGCCCAGGTTGAAGCCAAGAGAAACAACCCTTCTACCTCCTCGACCAGAGCCCCAAGCGTTCAACCCACCACCTTAGCTCTCACTAATCGACCAGAAGACTTTCCGGTCTTACCAACATGTGGCTCCTCCCAGCAGGCGACACAGCCTTCTCATTGGGACCAAGGTCCCACAGGCTCCTTCACAGCCCCTGCATCACGTGCAGGCATTATCCCTGGTCTTCTTAGACTAGCGGAAAGGCTTGCAGGACCAGACAACCAGCGCTTTGTTAGTGAACTGAACGCATTATACATAGACAATGGCCTGGCCCCCATCATAGCCACTGGCGTAAATCTCACTGCCTCCTCTACCACTCCGGAGACTACCACCAGGACGACCGTGCGGTCAACTTCAACACCGACTCCAGAACCGCCCATGACCCGGGCGACACAAACAGAGGTAATTCCTTCTCCAGCTCCCAACACTCCTACCATCACTAGTCTCAGCAGCCGCGCTAGCAGACGTGCTGTCTACAAACGATAACAGCACCACCAGCGCTCCTGAAATAGCTACAACCACCAATCAACGACACCTAAGCCTACCTAAGGCTGCGAGGCGAAAGACAAAAACACCCACTACGGAGGTTACGGACTCCTCAGACGAGGAAATCATAGTAGGAGCTCCAGCGCCGCATCACAAATACGACACATACACGGTTCAAGACTTCCTCATGGAGGCCACGTCACCAAACTCCAACGACAGCACTGCTCAGCCAAAGTCGCAGGCAAAGAAAAAACGGAAAACCTAGAGGTCGACACTAATCACACCAGCTCCATAACTGGTATAGCCAGCCCCCAGGCTGAAAACCATCATGAAGACCCCATCCATCGCCAGATCTCTAGTATCAGCTACTGATACAGATAATGGCTCCAAAGAGCCTCCACTTACGGGCTCACCATAGCCCGTGCTACTGGAACTTATTGTTCTGAGTAGCGAATCTTAAACAACAACAACA
>WNGS01113158.1:59143223-59175079 GCA_020271785.1 Procambarus virginalis
GGTTGCTCACATCCGGATGCCCCGGGGCTGCCCCGCTTTGCTTTTGGTGACCCGGACTTGGGGGTGGGGGTCGCTTCGATCCTGGGTCAGTCCGCGCCTCCGCGTCCTTTCCCTACTGCTCATTCTGGTCCCCCCCCCTTTGCCTTCCGCCCGAAACGTCTGAGGGTTTCGGGGTCGGGCAGGGTTACTTGATCTTGAGACTCGGGCAGCTTCGGGGGGTGCCCCTTCCGGGGAGCGGCAGAGGCATTCGAGTCTTGTCTCCCGGCCGAAGCTTGGGTCTGACCAGTGGGCCCCCCTTCCTTCAGCTGTTCCGGCTGCTCCGTCCTTGTCTTGTGGGTCGGGGCTTGGGAGAGGACTCGGCCTCGGGTCCTGTGGTGTTGGACCTCGAGGCTGGGGAGGGGCTGACTTGGGGGCTTTGGGCTCCGCTGGACCCCGCCTGGGTTTTTCTTCCCTCTGAGCGGGGCTTATTGTTACAAGAGTGGGGTTTCTCTTTCCCCCCTCTGCGTACGAGTTGGATTTGGTGTCGGCCCCTCCCCGGGTTCGGTTCCGTGTTCCCCCGGTTCGTCGGTTCCGTCTTTCCGGAGGTTTTCGGCTTATCGCATCCAACCTGTGAGGTGCGAGCGGCCTTTGCAGCTTACCTCCTGCGGGACCCGGATTATGCCTCGGAACTGGATCCTCTGAGTTCAGGTTTGGGACTTCGTTCCCTTTCTGGCTCCGTTACGAGGTTCCGGAGTCTTCCTGGCTAGCAGCCTGCCCCTTGCTTGTTTTGGATTCCTGGCATTCCTTCTGTCGTTCCCGCACGTTGGAGTGGCGGAAGCTTCCACGGTGATTCAGGTTTTCCTGGGGGCGAGCTTGAGTACCTGAATGAGTGCTTGTTTGCCCCTGCCCTCCCCCGCGATGTGGGCGTTATTCAGCTCCATGTGCAGGTTCCCGTCCTTTCGGCGGCGCTTGTTGCGGAGGACTTGCGCGCCCGGGGCCTTTTGGCTTCGGCCTTGCGTTCTTTTCCATCCTGGAGCTGTCCTCGGATTGGCTCGTGGAGGATGTGAGGACGCTTGGGTCCGTCCCAGGGTCCGGCGCCTTGTCCTCGGCTGCGCGCTCGTTCGCTGCCTTGTTGAAGCTGTTCACGCCGATTTTGCGGATGCGGTGCGGTTTCCCTGTTTTATGCTTCCCGTCTCGCGTGTCGGCAGGCGGTGCTGGGTTCCTCCGTGGAATCTGCTTGGGCTCTGGCTCTTAGGCGTTCTTCCCCCTTTGTCCTCTTCTTTTTGCGGAGTCGGCCGTGGCGCAGTTTATTCAGGCTGCGTCGGCGGCTTGTCGTCCGATGTCGGACTTGTTGGTCTTCCGGGGTCCGGGGTGGGTCTTCCCGGAAGGGTCGTGCCAGAGCTCGGGTTCCTCTCGTCGTGGTAGGCCTCTGGTGTCAGGTTCGGGTTCGGCTCCTGCTGCGGACCCGCCCTCGTCTGGTCGGCGCGGTGTTCGCTCTGTGCGGGGTTCTGGGTCTCGTAAGGCGCCGGCCCTTTCGCGGTTTGCCCCGTTGACGGGGCGAGGGGGGGGCGGCTTGCGCTGTTCGCCCGCGCCTGGTCCCACGATTCGTGGGCCTTTCAGGTCGTGTCTTGCGGTCTGCGGTGGCGTTGGGTGGCCCCTCCCCTTTGGGGGGTCGGGGCTGGCAGGGCAAGTTTCTTCCCCTGCGCTCCGTCGCGTCGTCTTGGAGTGGGTACGTTTGGGCGTCGTCGAAACGACGTCGTCCCTCAGATGGGTTTCCCGTCTGTTTCCGGTTCCGAAACGGGACTGCGCGGACCTGAGGTTCATTCTGGACTTGTCCCGTCTGAACCCCTGGGTTCATTGCCCCTCCTTCCGGATGACTACGCTGTCTCAGGTTCGGCTCCTTTTGGAGCCGGGCGCTTGGATGGTGTCCCTGGACCTCCGGGACGCTTATTGGCATGTCCCGATTCATCCGCGGTTCAGGGACTGGCTCGGTTTGTGGTGGGGCGTCAGAGTTACCGCTTTCGTTGTCTCCCGTTCGGGTTGAACCTGGCACCTCGCGTGTTCACGCGCCTTACACGGGTAGTCGTGGCTCGGTTGCGTCTCCTAGGAGTTCGGGTGTTGGCCTACCTCGACGACTGGCTGGTTTGGGCTCCCAGCCGGTCCGCTTGCTTGCTAGCCAGGGATTTGGTTCTTTCCCAGCTCGCCGGGTTCGGGTTCTTGGTGAACTGGAGGAAGTCCCATCTGGTTCCCTCTCAGGTTCGGACTTGGCTGGGCCTCGTTTGGGACTCTCGCACCTCCTCCTTGTCTCTCCCTCCGGAGTCTCTCCAGCGGCTGCGGTCCCGCCTTCGTCTGTTTCTGGTGGGCCCTCGGGTCACCCGGCGGTTGCTCGAGGGGCTGTGCGGGAGCCTGAACTTCGCGATGCTGGTCTACCCGCCGGGTCGGGTTTGGCTTCGTCGGCTGTTCTGGTTCCTTCGGGGTCACCCCTTCCGCCTCTCTCGCGATCGCAAGGTTCGACCCCCGGGGGCCTTGCGTCGGTTGCTGCGTCACCGGCTTCCTCTTCGGGTTTTTCGGGGTTCGGTGCCATGGCGCCTACCCGAGCCCTCGCTCGATGTGTACACGGATGCGTCGTCTCTAGGCTGGGGTTTTGTGACCAGTGCTCACCAGGCCGGCCAGGGGCGTTGGGGTCCGTCCTTCCGTCGAGCTCACAGCACGGTGCGGGAGTTCGCGGCGGTGTGGTTTGCTCTTCGGAGGATTCGGGTGGCCCGCGGATCAACGATCCGGCTCCATTCGGACTGCTCTCCGGTGGTTCATTGCCTGAACCGCGGGGGTTCGATGCGGTCCTTGTCTCTTTGGGGTTGGTCGCTTCGGGTGACTCGTCTGCTGAGTTCTCGGGGTTTGGCTCTCCTGGCTGTTCACGTACGGGGCGTGTCCAACGTCTTGGCGGACGCCCTGTCTCGCTTCGTTCCCCTCTCCACGGAGTGGACGGTCGACGACGAGTCCTTCCGCTGGCTTTGCCAGACGTTCGGGCGTCCCGAGGTGGACCTCTTCGCGTCGGCGTGGTCGCGGCGTCTTCCCGTGTATGCGGCGCCCTTCCCCGATCGCGAGGCCGTCGGGGTCGACGCCTTGCGGCTCGACTGGTCGAGGTGGAGGTTCCTGTACCTCTTTCCCCCGGTTCAGCTGTTGCTCCAGGTCCTGACTCGCTTAGAGACTTACCAGGGGAGAGTTGTCCTTCTGGCCCCTTGGTGGCCGGCCCAGCCTTGGTTTCCGGTGCTAGTTGCTCGGTGTCCGAACCCGAGGGTTTTTCCGCGGCTCCGCCTCTTTCAGCAGATCGGGCCGGTGCGTCACGTGGCTGGTTCGATCTTCTCCTCGAGTCTTCGCGTATGGTATTTTTGACTCGAGTTTATCATCATCTCTATGGTGATCAGGTGGCCTCCTTGTTGGTGTCTCACCTGCGGGCTTCATCTCGGCGGCAGTATGAAGTTTCCTGGCGGTCCTTCTCTTTCTTTTTGCGTCTTCGTCGTGTTCATTCCTTGTCTGTTCGGGTGGTCTTGTCCTTCCTCTCGTGGTTGTTTCAGGACCGTCATCTTATGCCTAACACTGTCGCCTCCTATCGTGCGGCGCTGGCGGAGCCGCTTCAGCTTGCTTTCGGTATCGATGTCACGTCTGCGCCGTTTCGCAAGCTGTCTCGTGCTTTGTTTCACCTCCGGCCTGCTCATGCGCCGCCTGAGCCGTCCTGGTCTTTGGACAGGGTGCTCGCTTTCCTTTCGTCTCCTCGTTTTGTTGTGGCCCCTTCGGTCCAGGATTGTTTTTCCAAGGCTCTTTTCTTGTTGGCTTTGGCCTCTGGGGGTCGGGTCGGGGAGCTTCATGCTCTCCTCCGGCGCAGGGGCTTCTGCTCTTTTGGTCGTGGTGGTAGTTTTGTTCGCTTGCAGCCGTCTCCTTCTTTTCTGGCAAAGAATGAGACTGCTGCGTTCCGGAGGGGTCCGTGGGTGGTTGATGCTTGGTTGGTCAGGCCGGGGGTGCATCATGTTTTGTGTCCGGTTGCGGCGCTTCGCCGTTATTTGCGCGCCACGGCTTCTGTGTCCGGGGACGCGCTCTGGGTTGATCCGGTTTCCCTTCTTCCCTGTTCGCGGGTGCGGGTCTCTCAGGTCGTCCGCAGGGTTATTAAGTCCAGCCAGCCTGCGGTCTATCCCCGTGCCCATGACGTTCGGAAGTTCGCGGCGCTTGCTGCCGTCTTTGGGAATATGTCTTGGTCTGATATTCGGGCGCGGGGTTTTTGGCGGTCGAACAGGGTCCTGGCTGCTCGTTACCTTGTCAATGTTCCTGGGCCCCGGCGGGCCTGTGTTGCTTTGGGTCGGCGGTTGCAGCCAGTTGTCTCGGCTTCGAGTTGAGGAGTGAGCGACGACCGCCTCCCGGGTAAGTCCCTCTTTTTTCCGTCTGTGGGTAGTTAGCTCCGGGGAGCCGACGGGGCTCCCCCCAGAAAACCAGCGTTGAATGTAATGAAACGCCATTTTCTGGGTGAGTCCCGGAGGCTCCCCGGCATCCCTCCCTCCCTCCGGTCGGCGTTTTTTTCGCGTTTTTGACATCCAGCCTCAAGAACTGAGGTGTGGGTAGCCGGCGCGGAGGGTCTGGGGCTCCCCCTTCCCCCTCCCGGGAGGGGGGAGCTGCGCAGACAGCGGCGCGGCAGCGTGTGACGTCACACTAGTTTGCTCGTTTTTCTTTGGGGAGTTCTATCCACTAGTTCGGCTTTTGGTAGCAATTTTAACCAGAATAGGGGTTTGTTTTGGGGCGCTTACCTTTCTGGGTGCCTGTCCCGGTCGATGGCAGACATAGAATGCTTCCAACCACACGGGGGCTTCTATAGGCCATTGCTCCCCTTGCCTCTCTGAGGGGGCCCGGTTCTGGCCGTGGTTCCCGGTAGGCCTAAGAACTCCATACACATGACTGATGCCAAAGTCTGACATTAGCATATCAGCCTGGGATAGCTCCGGGGAGCCTCCGGGACTCACCCAGAAAATGGCGTTTCATTACATTCAACGCTGGTTTTTTAGGTCCAGATAGATGCAGTCAACCCAACCATCTCTTTCCTGTAATATCTCTGTTGCTCGATCATAGAAACTGAGTAAATTCGATACACAGGATCTTCCAGATCGAAAACCATACTGTCTGTCTGATATTATATCATTTCTCTCCAGGTGTTCTACCCATTTAGTTTTAATTATTTTTTCCAATATTTTGACTATTACACTTGTCAATGATACCGGTCTATAATTAAGGGGGTCTTCCCTGCTTCCACTTTTGTAGATTGGAACTATGTTAGCCTTTTTCCACACATCAGCTACAACTCCTGTAAACAGGGATGCCTGAAAAATCAGTTGAAGAGGAATGCTGAGCTCAGGTGCACATTCTCTCAGAACCCATGGTGAAACTCCATCTGGACCAACTGCTTTGTTCTTATTTAGCTCCTTGAGCATTTTTTCCACTTCGTCTCTAGACACCTCTATGTGCTCTATGTTGTTCTCTGGAATTCTTATTGTATCTGGTTCCCTGAAGATTTCATTTTGTACAAACACACTTTGGAACTTTTCGTTTAATGTTTCACACATTTCCTTTTCATTTTCCGTGAATCTATTTCCCATTTTCAACCTCTGAATATTATCCTTTACCTGCAATTTGTTGTTTATGAATTTATAGAATAGACCTGGTTCTGTTTTACATTTGTCTGCCATCTCTTTTTTTTAAATTTCTTTCTGCCTCTCTCCTCACTGCCGTGTAGTTGTTTCTCGCATCTTTGTATTGCTGGTATGTTTGGGGGTTTGGCCTCTTCCTGTATTGATTCCATTTTTTTGTCTTTTGGTCTCTGGCCCTCTTGCAATTTCCATTGAACCAGTCCTGTTTCCTAGTTCTGCATCTCTGTTTTGGTATAATTTTTTTTGTGCCTTTATCATATATTTCACAAAACTTGACATACATCTCATTCACTTCCTTGTCTAGCATAAAGTCTGTCCAATTATGCTCATTAAAAAAATTTCTAAGGTGGCCATAATTTCCTCTCCTGAAGTCAGGTTTTTCAACTGCTTCAACCTCCTTATTTTCTTCCAGATTATAATACATTGCATACTTTATTCCCAAAAAGACATGGTCACTTTTACCCAAGGGAGGAAGGTACTGAATGTCAAATATCTCTTCCCCCTCTTCAGCATCCTCTTCCTTCCTCTTCAGCATCTCCATAACCCCGGACAACATGGTTTCAGAACAGGGCGCTCTTGCCTGTCGCAGTTGCTGGACCACTATGATATGGCATTAGATGCTATGGAAGACAAACAAAACGCTGATGTAATTTACACAGATTTCGCAAAAGCTTTTGATAAATGTGACCATGGTGTTATTGCCCATAAAATGCGCTCAAAAGGAATTACCGGAAAAGTAGGCAGATGGATCTACAATTTCCTTACCAGCAGAACCCAATGTGTAATAGTCAACAAATTAAAATCCAGCCCATCAACCATTAAGAGCTCAGTCCCCCAGGGTACTGTGCTTGCTCCAGTACTTTTTCTCATCCTCATATTGGACATAGACAAGAGCACAACCTATAGCACTGTATCATCCTTTGCAGATGACACTAGGATCTTCATGAGAGTAGGCAACATAGAGGACACGGCGAACCTCCAGTCAGATGTAGATCAGGTCTTTCTATGGGCTACAGAAAATAATATGGTGTTTAACGAAGACAAGTTCCAGCTCATGCGCTATGGAAAAAATGAAAATATAAAAACGGAAACCACGTACAAAACTCAGGCAAATCATAACATAGAACGAAAAGGCAATGTAAAGGATCTGGGTGTACTCATGTCGGAAGACCTTACCTTTAAAGAACACAATAAAGTAGCCGTCACAACTGCAAGAAAAATGACAGGTTGGATAACAAGAACTTTTCACACTAGAGATGCTATACCGATGATGACACTTTTCAAAACACTTGTGCTCTCTAGAGTGGAGTACTGCTGCACAATGACAGCCCCTTTCACTGCTGGAGAAATTGCTGACCTGGAGAGCGTGCAGAGGTCCTTTACTGCTAGAATCCACTCAGTAAAACATCTAAACTATTGGGACCGACTAAAGAGCCTAAATCTGTATTCCCTTGAGCGCAGGCGGGAGAGATACATAATAATTTACACGTGGAAAATATTAGAGGGGCTGGTCCCAAACCTGCACACAGAAATAACATCACATGAGACCAGAAGACATGGCAGGATGTGCAGAATACCCCCGTTGAAAAGCAGAGGTGCAACTGGTACTCTGAGAGAGAACTCTATCAACATCAGGGGCCCGAGACTGTTCAACACGCTCCCGCTACACATAAGGGGCATAACTGGCAAACCCCTCACAGCATTCAAGAGAGAACTGGATAAGCACCTCCAAAGGATACCTGATCAACCAGGCTGTGACTCATACGTCAGGCTGCGAGCAGCCGCGTCCAACAGCCTGGTTGATCAGTCCAGCAACCAGGAGGCCTGGTCGATGACCGGGCCGCGGGGACGATAAGCCCCGGAAGCACCTCAAGGTATCCTCAAGGTATCCTCCTTCCTGGTAAATATCAAATCTAGCATGGAGGGAACGTCCCCTTCCCTCATCCTTGTAGCTTGTTTAACATGTTGATACAAGAATGTTCCAGGATGAGGTCTACAAATCTACAGGTCCAAAAATCTTCTGTTTTAGCTTCATATGCTTCCCAGTCTATGGATTTCAAGTTGAAGTCACCGACTATCAACAGACATGATCTATCGTTATCCGCTCTCGCTATAATCTCTCTCATTATTATTGTTATAAGACCTTCGTGTTTACTATGTAGCTCCTCCTTTGACCATGTGCTGCTTGGCGGTGGACTATATGCATTTATGATCATAGTTTATCATCATCATGGCAGATCTCTAGTGCTATTATGTCAACTTCTTGTGGATTGGCAGTCATTATTTCTTTCACCTTTAGGTATTCTTTCACTACCACAGCAACACCACCGCCTTTTCTAATTTTTCTGTCCCGTCTCCAAATTGAGTAGCCACTTGGGAATATGACCTCATTTAAAATAACATCTTCAAGTTTTGTCTCCGTGAGTGCAACAATGTCTGGTGTTTGCAGCTGTATTACATCACTTAACTCCATTATCTTCGATCTCACTCCATCTGTGTTGGTGTATGCAATCTTCAAGAATTTGTTCCCCCTCTCCTTATTCTTCACTCCCCCTCTCTCTATTGATTTTGTTGGTTTGCCTTTATGTACCACTTTACTGGTCTGCCTACCCCTATCACTTTGTAGAAAAAAGATTGATTTCTTCTTCATTCCTGCTCTCATTCAAACTTTTTGCCTCGGCGAGGTTCAGTTTCAGCTTCTCTTTGTCTTCTTTTGAAGGATCTCGTCTTAACGACCACAATTTCCCATCCTCATCACTTTGTAATTTTCTTTCATTCCTTAGTACTTCTTCCATGTGTTTGGCACCATTTAGAGTGATCCTCAAAGGTCGATCTTTCCCTTTTATGTATCTGCCTATTCTCCTATAGTTGCACACATTCTCTATGGTTGTAAGACCTTCTACGAGGCCAACAATTTTTATCTACTACTTTTGCTTCTTCTACAGCTCTTTCTGACCTAGATGTTATCTCCTTTTCTTTGCAACCAAAAATTATCAGGATTTGCTCCAATCAACTGTGTTTTGCACCAACTTCGGGTTAGATGCCTGTTTTCCTTCCTTTACTGCTTCTTCTATTTTTTCCTTCTCCTTGGCCACTTGTGCATAGGTGAGTTGCATATCTTTCTTGCACTGTTCTATTCCCTGTGTAACTTTCTCCATCTGTGCTGACAAAAGCTGTTTCTCCTGTTGAATTTCCTTACCTAACCTATTGTAGTCATTTATGTTTAAATTTACTTTTTCTTCCAAAGCTATTTTTAAGAGTTTATTTTCTTCTTCCATGGCTTTGCAATTTGTTTCCAATTGATTTTTATCCTTACACAAGTCTTTCACTATATCCTCAAGACATAAAACTTTCCTATTCAAATGGTCACTACTTTCTTTCAATTTACTAATTATTTCTACATGAGAGTTCACTATAGTATCTAATTTTACCAACTTGTTATGTAGACTACTAATATCAATGCTTTCTTCATTGAATCCCGCAAAATCAAGCTCTGTTTTGTTTTTCCTCTTGCCGGCGGCCATCTTGAATGTTCTTCTCTGCACTGGAAACACTAGGGGCAACTTTTTCTCATATGATTTTTCACTTCCCTTGGCATATTCCTGTTATCTCACCTATTTTTCAAAAGCACTATACCTTTATGTTGTCTGGGACACCACTCACTATCACCAACCTGTACTACAATACTTAGGATTGTTGAAATATGCTGGAGCTCCTCTGATGCAAGTGTTGACCCTGGGGGTGTCACCTTTTTTTTGTGGTGATCATTCCTTGCTGTTGTTTGACTCGGCATACCAACTTAATGGTCCCTATGAGGAACACAAATGTAGATTCTGTACTTATATATAACATGTATATATAGTGTAATGACAGCAAAAGGAGTGTTGGGCGAAGCAATTTTGGTGAAGGTGGCGGTGACATCTGCATGACGACTTGTCTTGCTGTGTAAGGGTGGCCACTATGTTTTTTGTGCACTATACCATCTTAGATGAACAGTTATGTTGAACAGAACATGTACATACTTATATATAACGTCTGTATATAGCTAATAAAAACAAAAACAGTATGGTGGGAGGAGGAATTTGACGAGTGAGGGTTTTTGAGGGAGAGAGTGGTGGCGAGTGGCTGGCTGGCAGATGTGGCCACTCCTCGTTGTTTTTTGACTCGCATTATCAACTTAGTAGTTCGTTATGGTGAACAAAGCATGCAGATATTTATATATAACGGGTATATAATGTAATAACCGGCAAAGTATTTGTTCACTGTTTTATGAACATAATAATTGACTCGATAATATGCACACCATAATTTTGAGTACAGCGATGATTCACACATTTTATTATATAAATATATCACACTACACACTATTGAATAATATTACAGCAAAAAACGAAGAAATAATCAATCGGAGATATTGAAATAATTAGGTAATTATAGTGGAACCCCGGGTTATGAGCGTCCCTGTTTACAAGTTTTTCGGGTTACGAGGCCAATTTGGTCGGAAAATTTGCATCGGGATACGAGCGTTGCATCAGGTTACGAGTTTGTTGATATGCGTACTGGCCGACCTAGTGCGTGGTGGCATGGCGATCGCGCCTCAGTTTACCAATGCCTCGCGTGACTATCTGGCCTGAATTCTTCACAAGGATTTAGTTTTTTGTCGGATTTTTGGCCATTTGAGCATAAAAGTTGTTTTTATATATCTTGCCATGGGTCCAAAGAAAGCCAGTGGTGAGGTTCAGGGCAAGAAATAGCATGTGAGGATGACACTAGAGGAAAAACAAAGAGATTATTCGGAAGCATGAAAATGGTACTCTTGTTGTTGAACTAGCTAGGCAGTACAACAAATCTTCAGGGGAAGAAGAGGAGGCAGTAGAGAATGTCCCTTCCTCATTAATTAAGAAAAAGTGTGCAGTATGGGAAGGACTGCAAAGTTTTGCTGAAAAGAATCACCAGATAAAGTTGTAGTAGGCCATTGCATTGATCTTTTTAATGACAATATGATGCCTCACTACAGACAAGTGTTGCAAAGAAGGGAAAAACAATCTTCAATGGAACATTTCCTTGTGAGAAAAGTGAGAAAATCAAGCAGTGAGCCACAACCAGGACCTAGTGGTATGCAGGCAAAACGTGCCAGAGAGTGCACTCCAGAAAAATCTTCACTGCCTGATGTGAAGAGGACTCCCCTTCCAAACAGTAACACCTCTCCTCCTCCCAGCTACTCACCATCTTCCATACGCCAACAGGAGTCATCAGCAAGGGTAACGATGACTCCTGTGACGATGAGAAATGATTTATTAATGTGAAACATTTAAAGTCATGGGTCACTGAACTATGACAACACAGACGAAAGTGAGTGAAACCTCACTGTAAAGTGAGGTTTACTGTACAGTATTCCCTTATCTGTCCACCCTCACTCGTCTTGTTTCATCACAGAAAGTGTATATAAGAAGATTTCAACACATTAGCTAGCTATTCACGCTTCAGCCTTTAAATTAATTTACAAAGTTACGTGTGCCACAAGTCGGTGAACAAAAATCATTGAAACTCGGTCGTTCACTTGTGTGGACGACTCTGGCTGGTGTTTGGTTAATATGCGTCACTTCTTGTGGACCATTCTGGCTGGTGTTTGGTTCATATGATTCACTTGTTGTGTGATCCACTTGTGTGATCCTGTTTGTCTTATGAAGAAATTATTAATTGTAATCTGTGATGGTATGGGAAAGTTTTCCACCACTCTGTGAACTCTGTCCCAACATCGTAAGCTTGTGGACCACTTGTGCGGTCCACTTGTGTCATCGAACTTGCCATATGAAGGAATAAATAATTGTAATCTGTGATAGAATGGGAAAGTTTTCCACTAGTCTGTGAACTCTTATCTCGATGTCGTAAGCAAATCCGAACATCCCCCGCTTCGGCGAACCATTGTTCGTCGAACCGGGTCCGGCCTAAAAAGTGTGTGAACTAGCCGGAGATTCGTTGAATCAGGGTATGTTGAATCGAGGTTGTACTGTACTTTTGTAGTGTAGATTTGGATGAATTGGGTATAAAATTGAGTTTGAAGGGAAGTTTATGGGTAGTCAGGAACGGATTAATTCATTTCCCATTATTTCTTATAGGGAAATTAGCTTCGGTTTACGAGCTGTCTCCAGGAACGGATTAAACTCTTAAACCGAGGTACCCCTGTATATTTTTGTGGCAACCCCCTGTCTAACAGCTTCAGCGAAGCAGAACTTTCCCGACGCTTGCTGAGTCAGCGCCTCTCTTTTGCCAGACTTCCTTGACCTATTGCGGCCAAAATATGCCACTTACGATTTTATTATTATTTTTCCATGATCAGGGAACGCAAAATAACAGGTTAAGAAGAAATTTTTATTTTTTTTTATTTTTTTGTTATGCACCTGTGGGTGACAAAGGGTTAATTTCCGTTAAATTTAACGCGCCTGTGGGTGCCCTTAGCAACACAAGGGTTAATTTCTTATGTGAGGGTTGTTTTTTTTTTCATCCATATTGTTATTCCTAATTTATATATCAATACGTATGAGTGAACAAATCCACAAGGGCCGTGACGAGGATTCGAACCTGCGTCCGAGAGCATCCCAGACGCTGCCTTAATCGACTGAGCTACAACATAGCCCCAATACATATGAGTATTTCAAAGTTATTCTCAAACTTTGAAGGTTATTTTTCATATATTGGTACAGTACTGTATTTACACTGGATTGTGTTTTATTTAGTAAGCTAAACTTTTTGCAATATGTGTACCTGGAAATTTCATGCAAACTAAAGACATGTAAATCAAATAAAGTTTATACAGAGTGGAAAAATAGTAATGCATTCCGTAAGCTTTCATAAGGCCTTAGCCCCCCCCCCCCCCCGTTGGTATTGCAGCAACTCTCATACCCCAATGTACTAAAATATTCCCACTATAGAGAAAATATTCCCACCATTTCTTATTACCTAGAGTACTCGCCATACAGTAAAAAGGAATCTACACGTAGAATAATTAATAAAAATATGTTAATAAAGAAACAATGACAAATCTGTAGACTAAAAAAGTCAGCGCACGTAAGATTAGCATTCTGTGTGTGTAGCATAGTTTTATCTTCAAGTAAGTTATCGAAGTTTCTGGGGGGGGGGGGAGCCCCTTTGGCTCCCTGGAGCTATCCAGGCTGAAATGGATACTATTTGACTTTGGCATCGGTCAGTGTGAATGGAGGTCATAGGCCTACCGGGGACCACGAGCCAAAACCTGGCCCCCTTCGGAGAGGCACAAGGAGCAATGGCCTATAGAATTGCACATGTGATTTGGAGCATTCTATGTTTGCCATCGACCAAGTCAGGCATCCAGAAAGGTAAGCATCCCAAAACAAACCCCAATTCTGGTTAACACTACTACTGAAAGCTAAACGAGTGGACAGAACTCCCCAAATGAAAATGAGCAAACGAGCATGTCACACGTGCCGCGTCGCTTGTCTATGCAGCTCCCCCCTCCCCGGGAGGGGGAATGGGGAGCCCCAGACTCCTCACGCCGGCTATCCACACCCCAGTTCTCGGCTGATGTGGCTCTTCGTCAGTCTTGTGACTCCAACTCCTGATTGTTGTCTCAGTGCTGTACCTTAGGTTTAGTGCTGTCTACATGGTGGTGCGTGAGCTGGGAGTAAATTCACAGGTACTTGGGCTGCGTGTGCTTAGGGTACCCTTCCTTAAGTGCCCTGTAAGTACTGCCCATGGGACTTGGGGTTATCCTCAAGTCACCTTGGGTCTACCTCTGCTGGGTCACTTGCTGCCTGTAGTGTGCTGGGGGGTTTTCCTCTCTTGTTTACCTTGAGGTAAGAGGTAGTTTGCACTGGTAGGGGCATGGGGTACTGCACAACTAGTTTTCACCTATCGTAGCGGCCAGCTCTGTTCTGCCTGGGTACATTGTCCTCTTGCAGGGTTTTTCTTTCGTGTTTGTGCCTGGTGGGTGGGGGGGGGGATCCTGCCCTTGTTGGATTCCCCTGGTTGTAATTTGTATCGGTGGTATCCCTTGTTAGTCCCCCATGAGTGAACACGTCACTGGAGTTCAGCTTTTTAGCAGTTTGGAAATCTTGGGTGCCAGTTTGCAGTACCCTGCCTGGGCTTTCCTTTGAGGTACAGATCTAAGGGCCTTGGGAAACCCAGGGATCCGATGGATGCGACCCCTGGGTCCCCTCTCGCCTTGTGTGAGCTTGAGGGGGTTACTCTGTCCCTTGTCTCAGGGTGACTCTCGTCAGTTTTGCCTCCATCATGCTGCCTGTTGGGTTAGTGACACCTTTGACCCGGAGTCCTGCGAGATTTGTTGCTTGCTTGTGATTCGGTTCACCCAGTCCACTGATGGCGCTGTTCGGGTGCAGGCAGCTCAGGCATTGCACTGTGGGTTTAGGTTGTTGCAACACACTAAGTTGATTGCTGACCCGGAAACCCCGAGGCTGCCCCGGACTTGGGGGTGTTGGTCGCCTCGGCCTTGGCTCTGTCCGCACCCCATTGTCCTTCCCCTGCTGTGGTTCATCCTGGAGCTTCCGACTCTGAAGTGTCTGAGGGCTTCAGGGTAGGAGCAGGGTTTAGCTGGTTTTGAGACTCGGGCAGTCTCGGGGGATGCCCCTTCAGGGGTGGCGATGGAGGCATTCAAGTCGGTTCCTCCGGTCATGGTTTCGGGGTCTGACCAGTGGGCTCCCTCTTCTGCCTTTTTGGCTGTCCCGGCTTTTTCTTTTCAGACGGGGCTTTGGAGGAAGACTCAGCCCCGGGTCCTGGTGTTGAGGTTCCTGGGGTGAGGGAGGGCATGGCTTGTGGGTTGGAAAAACCCCGCCTGGGTTTTTCTACCCTCAGAACGGGGCTTATTGTTACAAGGAGTGGGGTTTTCTCCCCCTCCCCCCTCCGCATACGAGTTGGATTTGGCATCAGCGCCTCCTTGGGTTTGATTCCATGTCCCTTTGGGTCCGTCGGTTCTGTCCTTCTGGAGGTTTTCGGCTTCCCGCATCAAGCATTCTGAGGTGTGGGAGGCCTTTGCGACTTACCTCCTGTGCGATCCAGATTATGTCTCTCATTATGAATCCATCTTCTTTCAGGTTTGGGGTCTTCGTCTCCCTACTGGATTAGACATGAGGTTCTGGAGTCCTCCTGGCTTGTGGACTGCCCGTTGTTTTATTTGGATGCTTGGCATGCCTCCTGTTGTACTCGAACGCCTGAGTGGCACGAGGCGCTGACGGTGGTCCAGGCTTTCTTGAGGGGGGGGAACAAATTTGAGCAACTCGATGAGTGTTTGTTCGCCCTGGCCCTTCAGCGGGATATTGGCATAGTGCAGCTGCACATGCAGGTTCCTTCCCTTTCGGCTGCCTTGGTTGCTGAGGACTTGTGCTCTCTTGGCCTGTTGGCTTCGGTCTTGCGCTTCTTTTCCCTCCTTGAGCTATCTTCGGATTGGCTTCGGGAGGATGTGGAGGCGCTTGGCACTGTTCCTGGGTCTGGTGTTTTGGTCTCGGAGGAGGGACCATGTTTCTGCGACCCGGAGGCTCCCCGGCAATCCCCCCCCCTAGTCGGCAGTTTTTCACCTGTTTTGACATTCAGCCCCGATCTGGGGTCTGGGGCTCCCCTTCCCCCTTTTGGGGAGGGGGGGGGGAGCTGTGCAGACAAGCGGCACATGTGAAGTCATGCTCGTTTGCTCGTTTTCGTTTGGGGAGTTCTGTCCACTTGTTTAGCTTTCAGAAGTAGTGTTAACCAAAATATGGGTTTGTTTTGGGGCGCTTACCTTTCTGGGTGCCTGGCCCGGTCGATGGCAGACATAGAATGCTCAAATCACATGTGCAATTATATAGGCCATTGCTCCTCATGCCTCTGAGGGGGCCAGGTTCTGCCTCGTAGTCCCTGGTAGGCCTATGAACTCCATTCACACTGACTGATGCCAAAATCAAATAGCATCCATATCGGCCTGGATAGGTCCGGGGAGCCTCTGGGTCTCGACCAGAAAATGGTGTTTCATTACATTCGACGCCATTTTTTTTATTGAGTACACTGTACAGTATATTCATTTGTGCACACGTATTAGTGTGGAGGGCTCTCTTTATTATGAACTTGCTCAATGGTAAAGATTCTGTACTTAATTTTACGTAGTACACTGTCCTCTCTTGTGAACTTGCAGGCATCCTGGCAATTGATTGTCTTTATCTTGTATTTATAACATTTCTTATTTTCAATATTTACCTTATATTTCCGTTGGAAAGGACACGTTTTTCATCCACCCCTACCCCAAAATCCATCCAATATGTGTACACATTAGTTATAACTTGTACACTGGAAATAACATATTTTCTAAATTGTGTAAAATTCCTCTACATACATACATACATTCATACAACCGACTATTTCTCTTTCTCTAACAAATGATTTATCTTATAGCTTTGGATGTTCTGATCTTCATGGGGATGGTCGGGTTCATGAGCAAACAGGGCCAGGAAACCCTAGTGGGTTTGGCTTTGAGCTAACGATGCGCTTGAAGAGAGAAGATGGAGAGAAAAGTCCACCCACTTGGCCAGCAGCCATCATGCAGGCCCTCTCAAAATATGTCTTCCAGTCTGGTAAGCTAGGAGCAAAGAGATGAACGACTAGTACTTATTAATGTGTTAAAGGCTTTTGTATAAATTTCAAGTTTGAAAGTGTTGCAGTGGTGGGGGTGCTGCCCATTTTCTCTGTTGCATTTGTAATGGCTTGGTGGATTCTGTGAAAATGTGATGCATTAGGTGAGATGATGGGTTGGTGATGATTGTGTGTGTGGCCACATGTGATAATGGCAGTTAGAATGGAAAAACTGCACTGAGCTTCTGCATTAGTTATATTAAGCAATTGGGCTTTGGTTCTCCAGTTGATGTGTCTGCTGGAGTGTGTTTAGTGCCGAAGTTAACCAGCTGGAAGTTTTTTATTGGGTTGTCGTTTTGCGTATCTTTATTCTTCATTTCATTTATTGCTCTCTTGTTGTATACAAGCAGATGCCTCTTGCTCTATAAAAAAGTGAGAAATGTGCCAGTGATGATCCAAATAATGCTTGCATATCTTAATGTGACATTAAGCAAAATATAATTACATCTGAAGGCTGAAACCTTAACATGCAAGAATGAAATGCTTCAGCTTAATATGTATTTAAGGTGTGTTGTATCGGCAGTTATAAAATGAAAGATGATAATGTATAACACTAATAATAATTTTATATTTACATAACATAAATTAGAGACATGATGCAGCTCAGTATTCATAGGTTCACAATGCATATTATACAAAGGCACTAATATGCAGTGTGTATAGATGTGGGATAGCTGTTAAAATGTTGGACACGTTATCCTTCTTGCAGAGTCCATATTGTGTGTTGGCGACCACGTGTCGTGGCACTGTCCCTTGGACAACAGTGAATCTCGCGTTCAGCACATGCTGATGGGTGAAGACCCACAGCTAGGAAGTGTCACAACCCCCAACGGTTCCGTCCAGTTTGTGCAGATTGTTGGAGTGACGACGGAAGAGTTGAGGGCTGCTCAACACTGGAATGGCATCGGTGTTCTTGACATAATAAAGCGGATGCCAAGGTGAGACTTTATTGTTGAATTGGTCACCACAGCATAATGAAATTGTTTAAATGTGATGGATCCATGGAAAATTTATTGAAGCCGTACAATGGGATTAAGCTTGCATCCCAGAACTTCTCGGGTGCATGCACTATCAACTGGACCATGATGGGTTTAAAATTACTGCTCAGTTTTTTACCCTTAAGCATTGCTGCTATTTAAATGTACTACATCAAGGTATGCAAAATTTAAAATAGTTAAATCAATTGGGGGGAAAAAATGGCCCCAGAACTGCACAGCTACTGTATACCTGACAACCTCCAGGTGTGCCAGAAAAAAAATCCCCCCAAAAATGATTTTTCTTTCTAATCTTGTTAAAGTGCCTTTCCTGGTCATAAGAAAATACTGTAATAACAAAAAAAAAGTTTTGTCGCTTACTTTGGCTGAGGTGGAGTGCAGAAAGCTGGAGTGATGTCAAGATTGACGAGCGCTCGTGGGGCAGTCGCCCGTGAGTGGTCACCCTGAGCAAGGCGTGGGGCGCAAGTTGCTGTGAATGTATGTATGTATTTTTTCCACTAAGCAGTTCTGGTGGGTATAATAGTTTCATAACCAGCATTTGAAGTTCAGCCTAGCCCCGCATATTTTGCACAAAGTTTTAACTACACACATTGAGTATACTGCATTATATTTTCTTTATATTTGTAATGTTTTTATTATGGTTTATGTGAAGTGCACTGGGCTGTCAATATTATATGTATCACAGACCATCTAGAACACTGGTACACACAGATGTATTAGTGTCACTGTTATGCGCGCAATATTATATTCTTTGAGTAATAAAACGTAATTACGCTGCATACGCATGTTATATATAACTACATTTTGAGGCACCATAATGAACCACTAAGCAGTTCCGGTGGGTGCAGCAATCTCATATTCCTAGCGCTGCTTAGCACCACGCATTAGTCGGCTGCTTTCCAGTGTTCTACGCACATTACTAACTAGCCACAATGGTGCTATTATTAGAAATCTAGTTGCTAAATCCTGAATGTGAATAATTTTCCCACACGTTTATTTTCTAAAGGAACACGAGGTTCTTTTTCATGATGCACCAAACCGCGGCTGTGGATGTTCACCTTGTGCTGTGAACATCATAACTAGTCTTAGGTTCCCCAATGTCTGAACTTTGTACATAGTCTCTATCACAGTCAGCATCTTCTATGACACTCGTCAAAAACTATTGCAGTTCCTTATTTTTCCACTATTAAGTGATGCTATGGGGCCATGAGCTGCATAGCCGTGCTGTGAGCTACTGCTGCACGCACTACTCTCGCTCGTTTGGTACTGAGGCCCTCGCACCCAAAAGGTGGGCCTATGATTTTCTTCCATGATGGAGTCTATTTACTGATGTCCTGAGTAGGGAGATGTTAGCTCCGTGTACCCGTGGGAGTTTTAAATTTTACACCGTACTCTTAAAACATTCGTGAATGTGTGGTACAGCTTAAGGATGACCCTCATTGTATTCCACGGTGTAAGGATTAAAGCCCCATGTGGTCCACTTGGTGGTGTGTGCATGCCTGGGGAGTTTAGGAATGTGGTTTGCTACTATTTTATGGTTTCAGTATTCTCAATCACCACAGGTATGTGTCATATAATCTCATGTCCTTTGAATATTCTAAAACTTGTGTTATGCTTCAGTTCTAGCTTGTTCCTGTTCAAGATTTGAGTGAACTTTTGCTTCATGTTAAATTCTACAGCTTATGCAGTTGAGCAGTAATGAAATGCACCATAATGTGGCAATTTCTTGGCATCCTTACATATTTGGTTTCTCATGTTGACAAAAAAAAAACAACTGACCTGCTTAGACAAAGATGGTCATTGTTTGTCAAAATAAAAAATTTGGAATTTGCATAGATCATATTTAGACATTTCTATCTTAGATCTAATAATCATCATATATTCTCCCATCTATTATTTACCTGATTTACCTGAGGGCCACTAATTCTAGTGGCCTCGATGAGGACAGGAAGCCGGAACTTGTTGAAGGTCCCCCTCCCCTCCCGTTTGTCTTGATGCTTGATGTTACATGTTATGGCCGGTAACAAAAAAAAACCACAACTCTGTAATTTATTCTTTATCATTCATTCTTTGTCATTCTACAGTGCAGGAGGTCCATGGATGGTGACAGACATGCGCAGAGGCGAAAGCATTTATGAACTGGAACCTTCTGTAGCTGAAGAAGTCGAAAATGGAATTGAGAATGAAGGTTCCAACCTGTCGGGTGTCTCGGCCAGGATAGCATGGGCAGAGGCTGAGCTTGGAAATATGGTAAATCAGTCTGGGTCTTTGTGGTAATTATGTAAGTGAACATGTAATGAAAGGTCAAAATTATTATATTAAATATCTTTGTTTTGTGAATCGAGCAGAAGAGCTTCTGAAATTTTGTCTTCAACAGGCTCCACTTTCCCCGCTGTCGCCAAGAACTGACATTGATCAGGAATCGGAAGCTTCTCCACGTATAACTCACGTGGAGAGTGAGCAGATAAAGAACACCCTACAGAAAGGTCTCATGCAAGGTGTAAGCAAGGGCTGTGTCACCCGAGGCACACTTGAAGGAAAGGCTGGCAGGTAAACACATCTCAAATGTTTGTTTTGGGAAGTGATATAATGGCATAGGGATGTGTTGACCCAGTTGACCACCGCTACATTATTGAGGTTGTAGACCCATGTTCCCCAGTTTTCATACCACTAAAGGCAAAAGTGGCTTTGATCTGGGGCTGTACCTGCTTAATACTTTCGCTCACTCGGCGAGCGAGCGATCGCCAGACCACTCCAAGGTGCACTGCGCATTCCAAGGGAGCGTGCGTTTTTTAATCTTGGTTTTCACTCTTTTTTTTTTTCAATTTTGTCACATCAGTTCTCGTCATAGGTCTTCATTTTGGTATCAATGTGTTCGCAATAGAATTCCCTACAGGAGTAAGGAGTACAGTGTGTCCTCACTTTAATGAACTATATGGGGCAAAGCCGATTCGTTCCAGTGCGGATTTGTTCCATTCGTCCGGCCCCAACTACCTTCTTCAAAGTTTTTTTTTCTACATATGCCGGGACACATTTGCATTAGGAAAATTGCACCTGACTCACAGGGAGTCCTTGCTAATGCTGGTGCTGGTCATGTAGGCCTACTGTGAAACCGTACCAAAAACTTTTGAATTTAAGTTTATTTCTTTGTTGTGCACTGCTTCATTGTAATATCTTTCATGCCCTTTAGGTATCGATAATAATCTGCCAGCTCTTCATCATCAGTCACTTCTCTGACTCCATCCCTCATCATCGACACCATCCCCCACCACTGACACCACCAGACTTCTCTTGACCCCACCCCCCACTACTGACCCCACCCCCTACCACTGACCCCCACCCCCTACCATTGACCCCCACCCCCTACCACTGACCCCACCCCCTACCACTGACCCCACCCCCTACCACTGACCCCACCCCCTACCACCGACCCCACCCCCTACCACCGACCCCACCCCCTACCACCGACCCCACCAGACTTCTCTGACACCATCCCCCACCACTGACATCACCCCCCCCCCCCACCACTGACACCACCAGACTTCTCTCGTCACTATCCCCCACCATCAGACTTCTCTCAACACCATCCCCCCACCACTGACACCATTCCCCACCACCAAACTTCTCTTGCCATCATCCCCCACTACTGACACCACCAGACATCTTCAACACCATCCCCCACCACCAAACTTCTCTTGACACCATCCCCCACAACTAACACTACCCCCACCAAAGATACCATCCCCTACCACCAGATTTCCCCTGACACCACCCCCACTGCTGACACCATCCCCTACCACCAGATTTCCCCTGACACCACCCCCACTGCTGACACCATCCCCTACCACCAGACTTCTCTGACACCACTCCCCACCAATGACACCACCATTTATTATGAATTCTTCATTTTGACTACGTAATATAATAAAGCAATGTTATGAGCAATTGAAATGGTAAGATATTCTCGAGTTTAGTACGGGCTGTATTGAGGCAGCAGCGGAGAGCCACTTGGGGCAGCAATCAGCTGGTCACTCAGGCCAAACTTGGAGGTGTCTCATTCAAACACACCCGACACTCCCATAAAGACTAGTTGTCTTCCTAACCCCTCCCCTAATACATTCCCCTCACCACTGACACACCCATTTATTATGAATTCTTCATTTTGACTAAGGAATATGATAGAGCGATGTGTTACAAGCCACTGAAATGGTAAAAATTTCTCTCCTAATTTTGTGAAAAGCATCAAGTGAGTTCAGTATGGAGGCAAGCACGTGGTGCAGAGTCAGTAGACCCCAGAACTGGGGGGTGGACGCGTCTCCAGTCACCGTCCTTCCCTGACGTCTTTCCACCCTTCCCTCCCTCCTAATACATCACCTCATCACTGACCCCCCATTTATTATGAATCTTCATTTTGACTATGGAATATGATAGAGCGATGTGTTACAAACAACTGAAATGGTAACATTTCTGGGCTAATTTGGCAAAAAGCAGACAGTGAGTGAACTATTGAGGTGGAGCATAGAGGTGCCAGCCATGTGTTGCCAACTAGCTGATAACTGATAATCAGAGCTCACCACTGACACCACCTGCCTCCCCTGACAACACCTGACACCACCTGCCTCCCCTGACACCACCTGCCTCCCCTGACAACACCTGACACCACCTGCCTCCCCTAACAAACCTGACACCACCTGCCTCCCTGACACCACCTGTCTCCCCTGACATCACCTGACACCACTAGTCTTTTCTGACGGCCCCCAATGAGAATAACTTCCACTACCTGCCTCCTGACACTAAACCCCCAACTACTGACACCACTTGCCTCCAGACTCCAATCCTCACCAATGATGCAACCTGCCTTCCCTGACACCATTTTATCATCCTTCAACCATTTCTCACTGGAAACAATGAATAAGCAAAATATGCTGTACAACTGTTTACACTTTGGTGAATCATAGTTGATGACAGCCACTGTCATCAACTATGACAGCTCGGTCTCGGTGATCGCTTGGATGAACAATCCTCACTTAATCGAACATTTGTATGTTCCACTGAACATTTAGTACCGAATTTAATTTGTTCGGATCATCCGGTAATTCGATAGAGCGGGGTTCGTTAGAGTGAGGATGCACTGTACATGCATATAAATTGCGACGTACCACCTGCAGCAAACAGAGAAAGTGACAGCACGTTACCCATGATCGCTCGAGCAATAAAATGTGTATACAATACTCTTCTTAACTTTGTCCTCATTTCCCGTTCTAGGTCTTTCACTTTGGTATTAATGTGTTTGCAATTAAATTCTCTACAGGAGTATATGCATATATTGTCCAAAACCGCGGCACACCCCACCCTCAGCCAAGCCGAAAGCAGGCCAAATTTTTTAGTTTTTGATACCATACTACATCAATTCTGCACATTCGTCTACTAAATTTTGACGCCATACTGAGTTATCAACGAGTGAAAGCTTAAGCCTCGGAAAGTCAAAACAAGGTTTGTGTGGTTGTCTGGAATGTTAGAGTAGTAAATGAGGAACTTAAGAAGTTGGATATATTTAAATTTTTAGGAAAGAAAGTTTGATGTGCAGAATTGCATTTATGCAAGACAGATGCAAGAAAATATGAATCGGATGTAAGGAAGGTATATGCCTGTTAATAAAGGAAATAAGAAAAAGTACGGATAGCGTATTCTTGTTAATAAATACGATGGTATGAAGCAACGAATAGCTTTTTGTATAGATCATGTTGCACAACTTGACAGTGGTATTTTGACAGCAGGTATCAAGCAGGTATCGTGGTGCTTGTATGTGAAATTCAAGTTTAAATTAGGATAATAATAATGACCAACAATGTGATAATATATCATGTGAAATGCACAAAAAGGGTGAATGATTTGTCAAATATATAAATGTATATTTATACTGCATATAAGTTTATGTATATGCCTACTGTATATAAATAAACCAATCTACATAAACGAGATGAAAATGATGTTTCAGTCCTGAACCTTTATCAAAAGGGTCACTGCATAAGGGCTCAAGATGGACCGAAACTTAGTCATTTTCATTTAGTTTCAAGCATGAGCGTTGGTTTACTTCTCATTCCCATTGTTTTAAGATATTTTCTGCACCAACTTGATGAGTAAGGTGCAACCCACAAAGTGTGGGTAATAAACTCTTGTTTCAATCACTTTGACCATTGGAGATTTAACTTGAGTTTTTGAGGTATGAATTGAAGATGATGGTACAGTACAAGTGAATGAATATGTAAAAGTATATAATTTTGTTTATATTGACAGTGAAGGTGATGTGGAGGGCAATGTGGCCACCACAGAGTCAGCAGAGCTGTTTGTTACACGAAGGTTGGAGTCGGTTCATCTTACAATCAACCTGGAATCTGGAGCACTTCTCCCTCTAGCACTTAGGTACGCCTTCAAATTGATTTGTATTCGTGAAAATATTTGTATGGAGTTCAACATTTTTGCAACAGTGGGAAAACAATGGTGCACTTAGAAAGATGTTGTATGCCATTTCTATGGTCATATCAGCAGTATTGTTCCAGACATAAACTTAGATGTTTGTGCTGTATTAGATGCTTTGCACTTGGGTGTACATATTGTACTACCATTGGACACGCATGTCAGCTTGAGAAACCTGCAGTGTACCACCGGAGAAACACACTGTTGCGAAAGTTTTCATTTAATGTACAAAAGGTAAAATAGAAGGCACCATAGATAAACATCTTTGATCACGAGCCTCTATAACATCCAGTGCTTATTCTGTTTGATAAGTTACATCAGTTTATGAGTTTAGTTCTTTGCCTTTTGCTTCTTTCAATGACCCTTGGTTTATTTAATCAGGAGTCTCATAAGTTTATGAAGTACTGTAGTTTCAAAATCTGTAAATTGCAATGAATTATTAATGATTATTGTTAATATTTATGCTCCTTCATTGAGTTTTCTTATATATTAGATTCCAGAGACAAAGAATTGTTCTTAGAAATAAACTATAATTATGGCATTTTTTATGTGGACTAAGCATGTAATCTGCTCTTGTACAAATTTTTCTAATTTTAGTTTGTCAGGACAGGAAGTCTATACATAGGCTCATTGAGGACCCTCTTAGGCCAAATACTGACCTTTCTCAGGATGCAACCCAAAACGGTGGGTTCAATTCCACCATCCTGCTCCAAAGATTTTCTCAGTTCCGTGTAACTCCCAAATACAGTGGCACCTCGGGATACGAACGTCTCTCTTTACAAATTTTTTAGGTTACGATCGCAATTTAGTCGGAAAATGCTAATCATGTTATGATCTTTGCCTCGCCTTGCGACTTTGTTGTTACACATGTGGGTCAACAGAGTGCGTGGTTCCTGGTGGCACGGGTGACCCCCCACTTCAATTAACCAGAGCCACCCGCTTAGTGATGCTCGCACTTGAATTCTTTGTAAAGAATTTAATTGTTTTTGTGCTTTTCTGGGGGGAGCCCCTACGGCTCCCTGGAGCTATCCAGGCTGATAGGAATAGTCCTAAGTTTTGGCATCAGTCGATGTGGATGGAGTTCTAGGCCTACCGGGGGACCATGAGCCAGAACCTGGCCCCCTCAGAGAGGCACGAGGAGCAATGTCCCATAGAATGCCGTGTGATTTTGGAGCATTCCATATCTGCCATCGACCAGGACAGGCACCCAGAAAGGTAAATGCCACAAATCAAACCCCCTATTCTGGTTAAAACACAATGAAATTAGACAAACGAGTGGACAGAACTCCTCAATTGAAAACGAGCAAACAAGCATGATGTCACACGAGCTGCGTCGCATGTCTGCACAGCTTCCCCCTCCCTGGGAGGGGGAAGGGGGGGAGCCCCAAACCCCCCATGCTGGCGATCCACCCTTCAGTTCCTCGGCAGATAGGATACGGCTTGGTCGTTGTGTTCCAGCTCTAGATTCTTGTTGTGCTGTGCCTGGGTTCAGTACTTCTCTTAGGTGGTGTGCCAGCTGGAAGTAATGTTCACAGGCTGCATGTGCTTAGGGTCATCATCCCTGAATGCCCTGTAAGTACTGCCCTAGGTGCTTGGGGTTATCTTCCACAAGTCACCTTGGGTCTTCCTCTGTTCGTATTTTGCTGCTTGGTGATTGACTGCCCTGAGTGTTTTAGGGGGTTTCCTCCCTAGTTTGCCTTGGGGTAAGTGGTAGTTTTTGTACTGGTAGGGGCACGGGGTACTGCATAGCTAGTTTTCACTATAACAGCGGCCGACTCTGTTCCCACTGGTTACACTGTCCTCTTGCGAGGTTTTTCTTTTCTTTTTTGTTTTTGCCTGGTGGGGGTCTACATTGGTGGTTCCTTCCCCCTTTATATTAGGGTTGTTTGTGTTTGGTGGTACCCCCTGCTTCGCCCTTGTGAATGGACACGTCTCGGGGGTTATCTTGAGATGATTTCGGGGCTTTTTAGTGTCCCCGCGGCCCGGTCCTGGACCAGGCCTCCACCCCCAGGAAGCAGCCCGTGACAGCTGACTAACACCCAGGTACCTATTTTGCTGCTAGGTAACAGGAGCATAGGGTGAAAGAAACTCTGCCCATTGTTTCTCGCCGGCGCCTGGGATCGAACCCAGGACCACAGGATCACAAGTCCAGCGTGCTGTCCGCTCGGCCGACCGGCTCCAATAAAGCATTAGCAGCAGCATTCAGCATTAGCAGTGTTGATTGGTAGCTTGGGCGCTGGTGAGCACTACCCTGCCTGGGATAACCCTTAGCAGACCCAGTCTAGGGGCCCTGGGAAACCCCACGGGGTGCTCGGGTCTGATGGATGTGACCCCTGAGTCCCCTCTTGCTATTTGCAAGTTTGAGGGTTTCTCAGGGCAACGGCGACTCACGTTGTTTTTGCCTTCGTCATGCTGCCTGTTGGGTCGGTGACACTTTCGACCCGGAGTCCTGCAAGCTTTGTTGCTTGCTTGTGTCTCGGTTCACCCAATCTGATGACGATGATATTCGGATGCAGGTGGCTCGCGCATTGCAAGATAGGTTTAGATTGTTGCAGCTCGCTAGGTTAGTTGCTTCCCCGGATTCCTCAAGGCTTCCTCGTTTTGTTTATTGGGACCCAGACTTTGGGGTGTTGGTCTCTTCGGCCTTGGTTCCATCTGCGCCCCCTCGTTCTTCCCCTGCTGTGGTTCTCCCCCTCCCCCATGCTTCCGGCTCCTAAGCGTCTGAGGGCTTCCGGGTCGAGGCAGGGTTTAGAGGTTTCTGAGACTCTGGCAGTTTCGGGGATTGCCCCTTCTGGGGTGGCTACTGAGGCATTCAAGTCTGTTCCTCCGGCCATGGCTATGGGGTCTGGCCAGTGGGCCATCCTATTCCTGCCATTCCAGCCGCCCCGGCTTTTTCTTGTGAGGCTGGGGATTTGGAGGACGACTCGTCCCTGGGACCTGATGTGGAGGTTCCTGGGATTGGGGAGGAGCTGACTTGGGGGCCATGGACCCCGCCTGGGTTTTCCAACCCTCCGAGCAGGGCTTACTGTTGCAAGGAGTGGGGTTTTCCTTCCCCCCTCTGCATACGAGTTGGATTTGGTTTCGGCTCCTCCTCGGGTTCGGTTATGTGTTCCTGCGGGTCCTTTGGTTCTGTCCTTCCGGAGGTTTTCGGCTTCCCCGTATCCCTGTGATTGAGGTGCGGGCGGCCATAGTGGCTTACCTCCTGTGCGACCCGGAGTATGGCTCTATAATGGATCCGGCTTCCTTCAGGTTTGGGTCTTCGTCTCCATACTGGGTTCGTTTTGTGGTTCCGGAGTCATCCTGGCTTGCGGGCTGCCCTCTGTTTTCAATGAATGCTTGGGACACCTTCTGTCGTACCCGCACATTTGATTGGCGTGGGGCATTGACTGTAGTCCAGATCTACCTGGGGGGCAATTTTGCACACCTTAACCCTCAAACTGCTAGGGGTCCAAATGGCTTCAACACCCACAGGAGCAACAACAAAAAAATTCCAAAAAATTCTTTCGTCTTATAAAAGTGTTCCTTTTTGTTCGCTGATCTCGGAAAAAATAACAAAAAATCGTAGGTGGTATATTTTAGCTGCAATAGGGTAGAGAAGTCTGGCAATAAAGGGGCGTTGACAGAGCCTTTGCCAGAAGAGGTCTGTTCCGCTCAAGCTGTCAGGCGGTAGTTGCCACAAATATATTATTACCTAATTATTTCAATGTCTCTGATTGATTTTTTCTTAGTTTTTTTGGTGTAATATTATTCAATACAGTGAATTGTGATATATTTATATAATAAAATGTGTGAACCATCGCTGTATTCAAAATTATAGTGTGCATATTAGTGAATGAATTATTATGTTCATAAAATAAACAAATAGTTTTGCTGTTATTACACTATACACACAGGTTATATATAAGTATCTGCATGTTTTGCTCACCATAACGAACCACTAAGTTGGTATTGAGTCAAAATGCAACGAGGAGTGACCGCCACACACAAGCCAGCCATTCGCTGCCACTCCCTCCCTCAACAACACCTCACTCGCCCTCATTCTCCTCCCACAATACTGGTCTTGCATTTATTCACTATACACAGATGTTATATATAAGTACTTACATGTTCACCATAACTGTACATCTAAGCTTGTATGGTGAGTAAAGGCACAAAGACGTAGCTACTCCCACAGTCAGCTGGTGGCGGCCGCCCTCAAGGCCAGACACAAATATTTCTCCTCCAACAATACTGTTTGTGGTGTTATTACACTATATACACACATTATATTATATAAGTATCTACATTTGTGTTCACCATAGCGAACCACTAAGCTGGTATGGTAAGTGCAGTCAATAAAAGGTGGCCACACACAGTCAGAAGATGACGGCACCACCCTCCCTCCCACAGCATTACTCCTCTCTCCATGGAGCACAGCCCTAAATATCAACACAATCCTGCTATTATCAGAATCCTGGTCAGTTTTATCACAGTCAGGGGTCTTCTGTAATACTATCATCGCTAAATAATGGCATGAACATATATATTATGGCATTTGTAGGCGATGCTGTGGTCACAAGCGGAACAGCTGTGCTGTGAGCTCGTGCTGCATGTGTCAGCCTTGGTGGCTTGCTCAATACTGAAGCTCTCACACCTAAGAATGTTGGCCTGGATTTTTTTCTAGGTGGCATCTGGCAACTATCGGTCGTGGCTGCACTATAGCTGCCCCTATCTTGATATCTTGAGGTGCTTTCGGGGCTTATCGTCCCCGCGGCCCGGTCATCGACCAAGCCCCTATGCCAGGCGGGGCGTTTAAATTATAGCGCTAGACACGAAATCATGCATGTATAACATGCGCGGTTTCGGTTTTGTCACTGAAATCATATATATATGATTTGCGCAGTTTAACCCTTAAACTGCGCAACGCGCCTGCAGGCTCGCGTCTGGTTTGCGCAACGCGCCTCCGGGTATTTGTATTTTTCACGTTCCATTCAAAACTCCCGCGGCTACATGGGGTTCACATCAGCTTCCTCAGGGCTCTTGTAAACAGACGCCATCTTTAAAAAAAATCGTGGTCCACATTCCCGGGTGTGGGAGCCTCAGTAGTGTGTGAGCAACCAAGGCTGGCGCTCGCAGCATGAGCGCACAGCACTGCTGTGCAGCGTGTGACCACAGCATCGCCTAATAATGTCAAAATATATATATAACTTGTATCATTTAGCCATGATAGTGTTATAGAAGAGCCTGAGTGTGATAATGACTGGGTATAATGTTCAAATATCAGTGATTCATTGCTGTTCACGATGTTCACAGCATTATTTCGTCCATCTAGGAATCTTCAAATGATTTCTTAGGTTCCTTTTCAAAATAAACGTGTGGTCAATTATTCATTTACAGGAATTAGTGACCAGGATTGTGATAATAGCAGGATTGTGGTTATAATTAGCGTTGTGCGTAGTATTGTGGAAGGAGGAAAGTTTGGTGAGGGAGGGAGGGCGAGAATTGAGGTAGCCTCATTGTGTGTGTGTGGCAGCCACTCTTGTTTTGCTCACCATAATAGCTTAGTGGTTCGCTATGGGCAACACATATGTACATGGGTATATATAGTGTGTGTATATAGTGTAAGAACAGCAACAGGAGAATGTTGAGAGGAGCTATTTTGGTGAGGGAGGTGACGTAATCGTAGCGTCGTCTGCTGTGTGATTTTTCATGCAGTGTATGGTGGCCACTGTACTGTTTGGACACAATACCGGCTTACTTGCATAGTTCTGGTAAATAAAACATGTAGATAGGTATATAGAACATGTGTAATGAGAACTATAACAGTATGGTGGGAGGAGCAATGTTGGCGAGTAAGATGTTGGAGTGAGGGAGACTGGCTGGGTGTGGCTGCTCTCACTCGAGGTGTTCTGAGTGTGTTGATGGTGAATGTATATAGTATGTGACAGTGTGTAGTGTGTAAATAGATTGTATGTATACATAAATTAGCATGATACATAGTAAATATGTGCGGCATATGTGTACACAAGTGTCATGCACGTAACAGTGTCTTCGGACAGTACAGATGTTTTACTGCCATAATATAGTGTACGTGTTCACTATACATAGGATTAGTACGTAAAAACAAATAAAATGTATTTGGAACTGTGCGAAAAAAATGAACGAAAATATATTCGCGGCAACTTGTGCGCCCTACTGGCCCCGGGAGCGTACGTCACAGGCGAACAGGGAATGATGACGTCACGCCCCAACTTACGGACCCCATAGCAGCCAAAGTAAGTACAATTTCGATTTTTTTTCTACATACCCATACTGAGGGAAGGGTTTCTGACACTTTAAAAAGAAAAAAGAATTTTTTCCAGAGAATTTATTTCCTGCGCACTGCGGGGGTGTCATATTTGGAGGCAACGCAGTTAAGGGGTTAAGGGTTAATGGTGCCTTTTTGCTCCGGCTCTTCTGTGGGATATTGGTGTGGTTCAGCTTCATGTGCAGGATCCTTCCCTGTCGGATGTGCTTGTGACTGAGGACTTGCGCGCTTGGGGCTCGTTGGCTTTGGTCCTGTGTTTATTTTCCCTCCTTGAGCTGTCTTCTGACTGGCTTACAGAGGATGTAGAGGCGCTTGGGGTCGTTCCTGGGTCTAGTTCCTTGACCTCGGCTGCTCGTGCGTCGTCTGCACTTTTGAAGCCGTTTGTGCTGATCCTGCAGGATGCGCTGCTGCAGTCTTTCACTGCGCGCCTTGCATGTCGGCAGGTGGTGCTCGCTTTCCCCTTGGAATCCGCTTGGGCCCTGGCTCTTAGATTGTCTTTGCCATTTTGTCCTTTGTTGTTTGTGGCTTCTGCGGTCGAACAATATATGCAAGCGGCTTCCTCCAGCTGCTGTCCTATGTCTGACTTGTTGGTTCTTCGGGGTCCTGGGTGGGTTCCTCCCAGAGGAGTTGTACCAGAGCCAGCGGTTCCACTCGTCGAGGTGGGCCACAGGTGCCAGTTTCGGAGCCGGTGCCGCCTGCAGTCCCGGCTGCACCTGGTTGGCGCGGTGTTCGCTCTGTGCGCAAATCGGGTTCTCATGAGGGGGAGTCGGCCCTTTCGCGGTTCACCCCATTGACAGGACGATTTCTCACAGTCTTCGATGGCGTTGGGTGGCTTCTCCTTCGGGGACTTCGGGGCTGGCGGGGCAGGCCTTTCCTCTGTTCTCTGTTAGGTCTTCTTGGAGTGGGTGTGCTAGGGCGTGGTCGAAGTGACGACGTCCCTCAGGTGGGTTTCCCGCCTGTTTCCAGTTCTGGTATGAAACTGTGCGGACCTGCAGTTCATTCTGAACTTGTCCCGTCTGAACCCCTGGGTTTTTTGCCCCTCCTTTTGGATGACCACTCTCTCCCTGGTCCGGCGCCTGCTGGAGCTGGGCGCTTCAATGGTGCCCCTAGACCTCAAGGACGCATATTGGCATGTCCCGATTCATCCGGGGTCAGGGACTGGCTCGGTTTTGTTGTGGGGCGTCAGAGTTACTGCTTTCGTTGTCTCCTGTTTGGGTTGAACCTGGCACCTCTAGTGTTCACATGCCTTACCCGGGTAGTAGTGGCCCATCTGCATCGGTTAGATGTTCGGGTGTTGGCTTACCTCGACGACTGGCTGGTTGGGTTCCCAATCAGTCCACGTGTCTGCTCGCGAGGGATTTGGTGCTCTCCCAGCTAGCTGGGTTCGGGTTCCTGGTGAACTGGCGGAAGTCCCATCTGGTTCCCTTCCAGGTTCGGACCTGGCTGGGTCTTGTGTGGGACTCTCGGACCTATAACTTATATTTTCCTCCGGAGTCTCTCCTTCGGTTGCTGTCCCGCATGTGCTTGTTTCTGGAGGGCTCCCAGGTCACCCGGCGGTTGCTCGAGGGGTCTGTGCGGGAGCCTGAACTTTGCGATGATGGTCCACCTGCCGAGTCGGGTTTGGCTTCGTCGGCTGTTCTGGGTCCTTCGGGAATGTTCCTTCCATCTCTCTCGCGATCGCTGGGTTCGATCCGGGGGGCTTAACTTCGGCTGCTGCGTTGCCGGCTTCCTCTTTGGGTTTTAGAGATTCAGTGCCTTGGCGCCTACCCGAGCCCACCGACGCGT
>WNGS01113158.1:59175179-59199190 GCA_020271785.1 Procambarus virginalis
TTGGGGGTGATAGCTCACAAAATGAGGTCAATGGGAATAACTGGAAAAGTAGGACGCTGGATACTCAATTTCCTGTCGAACAGAACACAAAGAGTAACAGTCAATCAGATAAAATCGAGTCCAAGCGATGTTAAAAGCTCTGTACCTCAAGGTACAGTCCTTGCACCGCTACTGTTCCTTATTCTCATATCTGATATAGACAAAAATACACGTCACAGCTTCGTGTCATCCTTCGCAGATGACACAAAAATCAGCATGAAAATTACCTCTGCTGAAGACATTGAAAAACTACAAACAGATGTCAACAAAGTTTTCGATTGGGCAGCAGAAAATAATATGGTGTTTAACAGTGATAAATTTCAGGTACTCAGGTACGGCAAAAATGAGGATCTGAAACATAATACAGGGTACAAAACACAATCAAATCTTCCCATAGTAGAAAAACAGCATGTCAAGGATTTGGGAATAATGATGTCCGACGATCTAACGTTTAGGGAGCATAACCAAGCAAATATCGCATCAGCCAGAAAAATGATCGGATGGATTACGAGAACTTTCAAATCCAGGGATCCCATCACAATGGTTGTACTCTTCAAGTCACTTGTGTTGTCCCGTCTCGAATACTGCTCAGTACTCACTTCCCCCTTCAGAGCAGGAGAGATTGCTGAAATAGAGGGAATACAGAGAACATATACGGCACGCATAGACGAGATAAAACACCTAAATTATTGGGATCGTCTCAAAGCTCTCCAAATGTACTCTCTAGAAAGGAGACGAGAGAGATACCAAATAATATACACGTGGAAAATACTGGAGGGCCAGGTCCCAAATCTACACAGTAAAATAACAACGTACTGGAGTGAACGATATGGAAGAAAATGCAAGATTGAACCAGTGAAAAGCAGAGGTACCATAGGCACAATCAGAGAACACTGTATAAACATCAGAGGTCCGCGGTTGTTCAACGTCCTCCCAGCGACTATAAGAAATATTGCCGGAACAACCGTGGACATCTTCAAGAGAAAACTGGACTGTTTCCTAAGAGAAGTCCCGGATCAGCCGGGCTGTGGTGGGTATGTGGCTCTGCGGGCTGCTCCAAGCAACAGCCTGGTGGATCAAACTCTCACAAGTCGAGCCTGGCCTCGGGCCGGGCTTGGGGAGTAGAAGAACTCCCAGAACCCCATCAACCAGGTATCAACCAACCAGACCCTTTGCCGTTATTTGCGTGCCACGGCTTCTGTGGCTAGGGACGCGCTTTGGGTTGATCCAGTTTCCTTTCTTCCCTATTCGTTGGTATGGGTCTCTCAGGCCGTCCGCAGGGTTGCGGCCCAGCCTGCGATCTATCCCCGTGCCCATGGCGTTTGTAAGTATGTTGCTCTTGCTGCTGTCTTTGGTAACATGTCCTGGGCTGACATTCGGGCGCGGGGTTTTTGGCAGTCGAATAGGGTCCTGGCTGCACGCTACCTCATTAACGTTCCTGGGCCCCGGCGGGCCTGTGTTGCTTTGGGTTGGCGGCTGCAGCCTGTCTCGACTTCGAGTTGAGGTGTGGAGCACCGATCGCCTCCCGGGTAAGTCCCCTTCTTTATATTATCTTTGGTGAAATAGCTCCGGGGAGCCGTAGGGGCTCCCCCCAGAAAACCAGCGTTGAATGTAATGAAACGCCACTTTCTGGGCGAGACCCGGAGGCTCCCCGGCAACCCTCCCTCCCTCCAGTCGGCAGTTTTCGCATATTTTCATATCCAGCCTCGGAACTACAGGGTAAATTGCCTGCGTAGGGGTCTGGGGCTTCCCCTTTCCCCTCCCGGGGTGGGGGAAGTTGCGCAGACCTGTGGCGCGGCTCATGTAATGTCATGCTTGATTGCTCGTTTTCAATTGGAGTTCTGTCCACTCGTTTGTCTATTTTCATTGTTTTTTAACAAGAATAGGGGTTTGTTTTGTAGAGCTTGCCCTTCTGGGTGCCTGTCCCAGCCGATGGTAGATATGGAATGCTCCAAAATCACAATGGGCATTCTATGGGCCATTGCTCCTTGTGCCTCTCTGAGGGGGCCAGGTTCTGGCTGGTGGTCCCCGGTAGGTATTGAACTCCACCCACATCGACTGATGCCAAAAGTTAGGACTATCCCTATCAGCCAGGATAGCTCTGGGGAGCCTCCGGGACTCGCCCAGAAAATGGCATTCCAACTCTGGTTTATGAACACAAAAGTAATTATTATATATCACGCCATGGGTCCCAAGAAAGTCAGTGGTAAGGTTCAACCTAAGAAAATAGTTGTGAGTAGAGGCAGTAGAGGATGTCCATTCCTCATTAAGAAAATGTGTGAAATACGGGAAGAACTGCAAAGTTTTGTTGAAAAAACTCACCCAAATAAAGCAGGGAAATAAAAAGCAAATAAATAAATAAAGCAAATAAAGCTCACAGATAAAGCAGGCTTTATCTGTTTGAGCAATGCAACTGCCTGTAGCAGGCCATTGCATTGACCTTTTTAATGACAATGTGATGTCTCACTACAGATGTGTGTTAAAATGGAGGGAAAAACAAGTGTCTTTAGGCAGATTCTTAGTAAGACAAGCAAGCAGTGAGCCACAACCAGGTCCTAGTGGTATGCATGCAAAATGTAGGAGAGAGTACCCCAGAGAAATCATCACTGCCTGATGTTGTAATGGAAGGGGACTCCCCTTCCACACACACTAACACCTCTCCTCCCACCCCCTCCTCACCATCTTCCATATGCCAACAAGTAGTCAGTAAAGGTAAGCTATAACTTGTACATACAGTGGAATCTCGAGTGACGAGCGACTCAATTTACGAGTATTTTGAATAATGAGTGCGCCGATCGCCGACAATTTGTCTCAATTGGCGAGCACTCGTTTAAATAATGAGCAAACCACATGGTGCGTTCCCGCTGCTTCTCGCACATTCTTGGACGCCTCCAACTATGCAAATAAATTTTTTGCTTTGTTTAATTAAAGATGCTGGGATGTAAAGGGGTGACTGCTGTGGTGTTGCAAAGCATTGATGTGTTTTTGTAGAATAAAAAAAAATGAAAAAATTTGAAAAAGAACATGTCAAAAAGGTTCGTTCAGTGTTTGTCAGGTAGGCTGCTCCATTATTTAAAAAAATGAATACAGTATCATATTGATGTTTTTCGGCAGGGGAACGGATTATTTTTATTCCCAAAATGTTAAATGGGGAAATTCGTTTTGAAAGACGAGCATTTCATATGACGAGCACGGCGCCGGAATGGATTAACTTCGTTATTCGAGGTACCACTTTAGTATAATACAAAGTATTTGTGTGTACTATGTATGAAATGTATTTAGAAGTTAATATTTTTGGGAGTGTGGAACGGATTAATTCAATTTACATTATTTCTTATGGGAAAATTCGTTTCGGATTGCGAATTTTTGGCTTATGACCCGTTTCTGGGAACGGATTAAATTAAAAAACCAAGGTGCCACTGTACATATTTTACTGCTAGGTGAACAGGTGCATCAGGTTAAAGGAAATGTGCCCAAATGTTTGTCCTGCCCTAGGATTGAACCTTTGTCCCACTGTTGTGAGGTGAAGGTGCAGACCACCAACACCAACCCACATAGTAATGCCTTTTATCCATCTTATTTGTCCAACCAAGTGTAATTCATTCATGGTCCTGCTTCAATCTTTAGTTTCTGCATTTTACATAGTTGTTCTTCATGAAGAAATTCCTGTTTGTCTGCAATAAAAAGCTTTATTGTTTAATGAGCAGCATTTGCAACTCAAAATTGGTTATTCTTGTTATTTGGGTCTTGATTGTTATAATTGTCCAACAAGTGAGACATTGTATGGCGAGGCATTATTTGAAGCAGTGGTCAATTGAAAAGGTTGGCTGGATCCTGAGCAAGCAATTTCTATTTTTTTTACTTTTAAAAAATTCAAATTAACAACAGGATATGCCAGTTTATGGGATTAAATTTTGTCCCACTTTATATTTGCTAATTTACACTCTTACTGCATTTTGTTTTTATGTACAGGGGCGGTTAAAACACGGACGGCACTTCACCTTCAAGTCTGTTGTCGACATTGGAGCAGTGACTCTGGTTCCACCTGCTGTGGCCGGTGCCTTTGTTGATGCCAGTTGCCCATATGCCAGCCGTGGTCCTTGGCTACAAATTTTTATACCCGACGACTTTCTCCCAGCCATGGCAATGGACTTGGCTGATCTTGCAGATCCTGAAGAGGTAAATCCCGGGGGATGCGCTTTAAATTCCAGTGTACAGCCTCGATATTGATACATGACGTTCTTGTGATTTCAGCAGACTCCTCTGAACTGTATACCTTGGAGTTACCTTGGGGTATTTCCGGGGCTTAGCGTCCCCGCGGCCCGGTCATCGACCAGGCCTCTTCATTGCTGAACTGGTCAACCAGGTTGTTTGATGCAGCTACTCGCAGCCTGACATATGAATTATAGCCTGGTTGATCAGGTATCCTTTGGAGGTTACTCAAGATACTCAAGATAACTCAAGAAGGTGCTTATCCAGTTCTCTCTTGAACACTGTGAATGGTTGGCCAGTTATGCCCCTTATGTGTAGTGGAAGCGTGTTGTACAGTCTCGGGCTCTGATGTTGATAGAGTTCTCTCTGAGTACCTGTTGCACCTCTGCTTTTCAACAGGGGTATTCTGCACATCCTGCCATGCCTCCTGGTCTCGTGTGTTATTTCTGTGTGCAGGTTTGGGACCAGCCCCTCTAATATTTTCCACATATAGATTATTATGTATCTCCCACCTGCGCTCAAGAGAATACAGATTTAGGCTCTTCAGTCGGTCCCAGTAGTTTAGATGTTTTATTGAGTGGATTCTAGCAGTAAAGGATCTCTGCATGCTCTCCAGGTCAGCAATTTCTCCAGCTTTGAAAGGGGCTGTCATTGTGCAGCAGTACTCCACCCTAGAGAGCACTAGTGTCTTGAAAAATATCATCGTCGGTATAGCATCTCTAGTGTGAAAGGTTCTTGTTATCCAACCTGTCATTTTTCTTGCAGTTGTGACGGCTACTTTATTGTCTTCTTTAAAGGTAAGGTCTTCCGACATGAGTACACCCAAATCCTTTACATTGCCTTTTCATTCTATGTTATGATTTGACTGCCTTTTTATACTGTGTTTTCATTTTTTCCGTAGTGCATGAGCTGGAACTTATCTTTGTTAAACACCATATTATTTTCTGTAGCCCATAGAAAGACCTGATTTACATCTGATTGGAGGTTTGCTATGTCCTCTGTTATCTACTCCCTTGGAAATCCTAGTGTCATCTGCAAAGGATGATACAGTACTATAGACTGTGTCCTTGTCTATATCCGATATGAGGATGAGAAAAAGTACTGGAGCAAGCATAGTACCCTGGGGGACTGAGCTCTTCACGATTGATGGACGGGATTTTATTTTCTTGACTTACACACTGCACACTGGGTTCTGTTAGTCAGGAAATTATAGATCCATCTTCCTATTTTTCCGGTAATTCCTTTTGAATGCATTTTGTGTGCAATAACACCATGGTCACATTTGTCAAAGGCATTTACAAAATCTGTGTAAATTACATCAGCGTTTTGTTTGTCTTCCATGGCATCTAATGCCATGTCATAGTGGTCCAGCAACTGTGACAGGCAAGAGCGCCCTGTTCTAAAACCATGTTGTCCAGGGTTATGGAGATGCTGAGATTCCATGTATTTTGTGATCTTACTACTTAGTAATATCTTACTCTCTCAAAGATTTTTATGATGTGCGATGTTAGTGCTATCGGTCTGTAATTTTTTTTGCCTCTGCCTTATTTCCTCCTTTATGGAGTGGTGCTATCTCTGATGTTTTTAGTATGTCAGGGATAATGCCAGTACTGTATCTAGGCTTTGTCTCCAAAGAATGTGAAGAGCCTGTGATAGTGGTTTTTACAGTTCTTGATGAATATGGAGTTCCAAGAATCCGGGCCTGGTGCAGAGTGCATAGGCATACTGTTTATGGCTTCTTCAAAATCCAGTGGGGATAGGGTGACATCTGATATATGATTTGATGTTCGTATCATATCCATGAAAAATTCATTTGGGTTATCAATCTTTAGTGTGTTTAGTGGCTCGCTGAAAACAGAGTCGTACTGTTTGCTCAGTATCTTGGTCATTTCTTTGTTGTCATCGGTGAAAGTTCCATGTCCCTTTCGCAGGGGCCCGATACTAGATGTGGGTTTTTATCTGGATTTTGCATAGGAGAAAAAATATTTTTGATTTCTCTCTTTCACTGATGGCATTTTCCTCTCTTTGCCTCTCCTGGGTTTTGTATGATTCTTGTAGCTTTAGTTCAATTGTTTCTATTTCTTTACCTAACCGTCTTCGCCATTCTTGAGATAGGGTGTGACTATCAAGTTGTTCCGCGATTTGTTTTCCTCACCTATAGAGGGAACGACGTTCCAGTTCCAATCTGCATCTCTTCCTCTTTTTTCTTAGGGGTATGCGGTTTGAGCATATTTCTAATGCTTCTGAGCTTATTTTTTCCAGGCACTGGTTCAGGTTTGCATTTTCTAGCTGTTCTTCCCAGGTTATTCCTGTGAAGTTTTGGTTTATTTGCTCCCAGTTTATCTGTTTATTATTGAAATTGAATTTGCTGAAATTTCCTCCACCGGGAATCGGGACTGGTTTTGAAGGTATGTATGCTTTGTATGTATACGTATGTATGGTTGTATGCTTACAACTGGCTTATAATTTCCTGTACTTTATATTTATAGTTCTTTGGGTAACTGGGTAATAGACAGTTTTGGTATTGTTACTTTCTACTTTTAATTAAATGGCTGTGTACTTTTTAACCTTAATTCACTGACAGTGTTATGGTTAATGCTATAAAGTTACTTCTGTTTGGTTTTGCCTAACCAGGGACTTTCAGAGATACATAATCCCTATTCAGTACACCACCCTTCATGTGAAATTGCTTATAAAGCCCTCATTCTAACTTTAGAATGTTGAATTCTAACTTTAGAATGTTGTGCTTACTGATGTTTGAGCTCCATTGATTTGCACTCTGGACGTATTTTGAACCACTGTGCCTATTAGGGTCATGACAGTCGGCAGGAAAAATATTACGCCTGATGCTACACAGATCGGGCCGCTCCAAGCAACAGCCTGTTGGACCAAGCTCTCATGAGGCCGGGCTTGGGGGAGTAGAACAACTCCCAGAATCCCATAAGCAGGTATCAAGAGTATGGCACACTTGTGTGACCTTGACAGATTCTTGGCAGTCACTGAAGATGGTCTGACCATAACAAGTTATTCAAGTCAAATCCAGTGATATCAAGAGTGCCAGTGATATCACAAGGGTTCACCAATAAGATGATCTTAAGTGTCTTAACTACCAGTCACAGCAAACCCTGTTTTCTCGACTTAAAATGTTTTCAATCAGCTTATCAGTATTCAGTGGCCTGAATCCTCTAGCAGGATAGTTAAGAAATGCAAAATAGACCCCATTGAAGAGTGGAGGTGCCAGTAGCACAATTGGAGAGCACCTTATGAGCACCATACGTCCATGGCTTTAATGTTCTCCCAACAGATATAAAAATGTTATGGAACACAAGTTAGTGTTCAAGAAAAAATTAACAGAAGTTTGTCCAGGGAAGTGTGGGTTGTAATGGGTGTGTGGGCTCGGAGGGTGACCCAAACAGACTTTTAGACAAGTTATCACAAAACAATAATAATAACAAGAACATAATGTTCTGTATAAATTCAGAGGTCCGCGTTGTTAAACATCCTCCCAGTGAGTATAAGAAATATTGCCGGAACAACTGTGGACATCTTCAAGAGAAAACTAGATTGTTTTCTAAATAAAAAAAAAAGTGCTGGACCCCGGCTGTGGTGGTAGGGGCCTGCGGCCACTCCAAAAACAGCCTAGTGGACCAAGCTCTCACAAGTCAAGCCTGGTCTGGGCCTGGCTTGGGGGTAGAACTACTCCCCAGAACCCCATCAGCCTTATTATCAAGCAGGTACAAGCATGAGACCCTTGCCAGGTTTGGAGACTAGTATTCCCAGACCCACTTCAGGCATTGGTGCTTCCCAGTAAAATTATTAGAGTTGGGGTACTTTCAGTTCAAGTTATCCTTGTCCCCCTCTCTATGGATCTGGGGCTGGCCTGCCATCTGCAAAAGATGTAGGTGAGCAAAATCGAGGGTTGGTGAGTGTGACTGCTGGCTTCAGTCAACACGATGTGAATGAGGGTTATCAAGACTGGACAGTTCTTTCTTGTAAGCAAAGAGAGTTTCTTTACACATCGCAGCAGTACGTATTGGATAATTCATTTTTTTCCCATGGATTCGTTTGTTGTTTCTTTGGTGTATGATCCTTCTCTTTCCACCCTGGGATGGCTGCCACGGTGTGATGCTCCATGGGACAGTCCTCTGATCTTTTGAAGCCTTGCTTCTGCTGTCATCTTCACTAATTATGCTGGATGCTATTTCCTCTCCTTATGTTTCGTTTTCTTTTCTCCTTTTCACTCTTCCTCTCCCCCCCCCCCCCCCCCCCGTTTTCCTTTCTAATTGTCATTTCCCGTCGACCTTTTGCCAAATTTTCTGTTTTTATGCCCGGGTGTTTGTGAGGCACTCTCTCCACCCGTAGAACCGTAGTACCCTGACTGTTTTGAGCGAGGGGAAGCTTTTATTGTCAATCCTCGCCATTGCTTGCTGACCCAATCTTGATGGACTTGCAGTTCTAAGGTGGCAATGCAAGGCATGTACTCATGAATGCACCCCTGGTGGGGCCCCCATATGGTTGGGTGTACTATCCTCAATTGTGGCTCCATGAGGGTATGGTGGCTTATTTCGTGAATAAAATTATCTACTCGTCTAGTTTATGCCACTGAATGATTCTCTTAAACTTTCCCAGACTCGTGGGGTAGGTGACCAAGCCCCGAGTCAGGCCTGTTTTGGAAGACTGGCTCTGTAGCCCCCGTCACATTGGGCCCAGACCATGCTACTGCCTTTGGCCCTCCCGACTACCCCTCCTCCACTCCCCTCCCTCCCTCTGTTGGTAGGGTTGAGCCCCAAGCCCCCAGTGATGACCCACCACATCACCTGGAGTAGCTCCTCTCACTGTGCCTACGCACCTTTACCCCCCTTTTACTGGGGGTGCTCGGCTCCGTGACCGCACCCCCCCCCCATTCCGTCTCTGGTTACTAAAACGAAGTGCTCTTCTTCCCGAGGCTCACTGCATCAATTGTGGTGACCCCACCCTATGTTCCCCCCCGTGCTGTGTACACTACAAATTGAGGGAAGCCATCCTCAATTTGAAGCACTATGATCATTTGTCTTCCTGAGGCGTGACGCCAAGTCCACTGTATCCCCTCTTTCGCTGACACGTCTTATGTTCAGGTGTTGCGTTCTAACTCTCTTCGCCCTCCCTCGTCCTTTTCCGTCTCACAAACTATTTTCGGGCCCTGGACCTAGATGCACCCACCACCACCTCACACTGTTCCTTTAGTTCTGAACAAAGGGTCCTCCTTGTGGTTCTACTGCGTCTGGTGTTTCATTCCTTCCTTCCCAGTCTGCCCCATCTCCTATGTCCTTTTTCCCATCTCTCCCTCATCCTTCGTTCACAGCCTCCCCAATGTCTTTCGGCCCTCCACACCACCTGTCCTGTCCAGGCTTGCTGGCCATCTCCTCCCAGCAATCTTCATGTGATCACTCTCATTCTCCTCCTGTTGAGACTAGGGAGACATTGCCCAGTATGTTGTTGCTGCACACCTATCTCTTAGTCAGAAGCATAAGCCTGGCTCCTTTTCCTTTTTCCTCCCTGGAGTAAGAAGGCATCGCATTCTTCCCTGCTTTCTAACTCCGATTCTATCCCTATATCCCTTCCCATTTCAGTGGTTCAAGCCTCCTGTCCAGCTATGGAGGTTTCCTTGGTCCTCATTCTCTCTCGGTGCTGCCTTAATGCGGGGCTCCCTGTTTCTGTCCCCCTTCTCCTTATTCCCTTGACCGCCCCTCTCCAATGCCCTCTCCCGCTTTGGACTCGCGCCCATCTTCCTCTGGTCCATCCTCCACTCCTTGATGTCATCGTCCTTGACTAGATTTTCCTATGCCCCTCAACCCAGATTTCACTGATCCTGATCCTACCTTTTCCTGTGTTCTTTTTCTTGGGTCTGGTTCTTCCTTGTTCTCTCTATTTTTGACTGTCTATTCTTCAGTGGAATATTCATGGATTTTATGCCGACTGCCATGAACTCCAACTTCTGATAAACAGCTTTCACCACTATGTGTCTACTCCAGGAGCTGATGCTTGGCGTTCGTCCTGGTCACTTCCATGGTTATACCTTTCTCTCCCCCCCCCCTCCCGCTTTTGCTGGGGCCCCATAACTCTAGTGCTCTCCAGATTCGTACTGATATTCCCTTCATCCCCCAACTTTTTTAGTCGCTCATCCAATGTTCCGTGGCCCGTATCTTTGTGAGTAATGGTATACAGTCTGTTCCGTTTATCTTTCCCCAAATGTCCCACTTTCTCTTCCTGATCTTAAGCACCTGTTGGACTCCTTACCAGAACCTGTACTCTTATTGGGTGATTTCCACTGTCAGCACACCCTCTGAGGTAATGCTCTGACAAACACCTGGGCCTGCCTTCTAGAAACCATTTTTCTCTTCTTCTGTGTCTTTTCTGAATTCTGGTGAACCCACTCATGTGGACTCCTGCACTCGCCCCGTCTCCTGGCAAGATATTTTTCTTTGCTTGTCTTCTCTTTACTTAGATTTCACATCGTGGGTTTTTGATAACCTCCATAACAGTGACCATTTCCCCATCCTTGTTACCTTTTTTCTCTTTTCACTCTCCCTTCTCCTTCCCTAAGTGGCAGTTTGACAAAGGCTGACTGGAACTTATTCACCCTCCATGCTACTTTTTACAACCTCTCCACTCTACCTCTCCCTCAAGCCATCCTCCTTTTTCGTGACACGGTATTAAGACGCTGCCCTTCGCTCTATTCCTTCCTCTACCTCACGGGGCATGTGGAAGTGCATTCCCTGGTGGAATGTAGACTGTGCTCGGGCTGTTTGCTGTAAGCATGCAGCCTGGAAGCAACACCAACATCGGCAAATGGCTGATTCCGTACAGATTACTTGAATCTGTACAACTGTATCTGGGAGTCGTCGTCAGTCCCTGAGGACTGGCTTGAGACGGTTTTCTTCCTATTTGTAAAGCAGGATCTCTAGGGACATCCCCTAAAGCCTTCACCACATTGCCCTCAGGAGTTGCGTCTGCAAACTCTTTGAACGTATGGTCAGTGTCCGTCTGATGTGGTTCTTAGACCACCATCACCACCTCTCCCCTTCTCAATTTGGCTTTCACAAGTGCCGCAGCACGATTGCTTTTACTGCGAAGACCTCCGTTGTTGCTGACCTTTTTGACCTGGAAAAGGCATACGACACAACCTGGAGATACCATATTCTGTCCCAACTCCTTGTTCTTTTGGCCTTTGTGTTAATCTCCCTGTCTTCCTCCGAAGCTTCCTCTCTAGTCGTTCCTTTATAGACGGAGACTTGGTACCGCTCTCTCTGCCTCCTTTTGGCAATACGAAAGTGTGCCCCAAGGTAGTGTTCTGAGCACTACTATTTTTCTGGTTGCCCTCAATGTTCTTCTTTCCTTCCTTCCCTCTGGCATCTTCTCAGTGCTCTATGTCGACGATCTTACCCTCTGTTGTCAAAGTGATGACTCGCCTTTCCTTCAACAATGGCTTCAACCTACAGTTGATGCCATGTCATCTTGGGCCACCAGTCATGGCTTCAAGTTCTCTACAGTTAAAACTTTGCTACGACTTTTACTCGGAAGCAGGTGGTTCTTCCTTCCCCCTTTGTCGCTTTATGGTCATCCTCTTGTATACAGTGTTTCTGCTAAGCTTTTGGGGTTAATCTTTGGCACTCATTTGTTTTGGTCACCCCATATCTCTTACCTTGAAGTTGAATGCTTTGAGGCCGTTAACTTAAGGTCTTGTCCCATACTTCTTGGGGAGCAGATAGGCATACGCTCCTCTCTTTATATTCCTCTCTCGTACTGTCTGAACTCGATTATGGTTGACCTGCTTACTTGTCTGCTTCTTCTTCTTCTCTTCACTGTCTTGATGCTCTGCACCATATTGGGTTATGCCTCAGCTCTGGTGTCTTTCGATCGACTCCTACCCTAAGCCTGTATGTTAAAACTGGCGTCCTGTCTCTACAGGATCGAGTGATCACTACTGTCTTCGCTACCTTGCACGGTTCTTACATCTCCCTCACTCTCGCTTATGTCGAACTTTGACCTGTACCCCCTCCTGTGGACCCTTTCCCTTCACCACTTACCTCTTTCTGTACGGTTGTCTCGCTTACAAGATTCTCTTTTGGTTCGTGTTACAAATATTTCTCCTCGTGTCGTTCCGTCCATGCCCAAGTGGAGGGTCCCCCCCTTCCTAAGTTTTGTGAAACTTTGACCCACGTAATTAAAGTTTTTACCCATTCTACAGTTCTGAAACGCCTCTTCCTCGAATACTTTTCTTCACACTCCCGCTCCATTTCCATCTTCACCGATGGGTCCAAGTCTGCAGACGTCTACTCTGTTTTTTTCCTGACCACACCTATATGTGTCACCTGCCTCAAGAGACTAACATCTTCACGGCAGAACTTTATGCTATTTTGTGTGCTCTTTGTCAACTGCTTTCTCGCTGTCAACTGTCCTTTGTTGTTGTAATTGACTCTCACATTGTCCTTATGGCTCTGGAGTCCTTTAATCCAGTCCATCCTGTAGTAGTCGAAATTCAACATTGGCTGTTTCTTATCTCCAGTAGATTTAAGATAGTCGAGTTCTTTGCTGGGTTCCCAGCCATATTGGCATGTCCTTAAATATGCGTGCAGATGCTGCTGCTAAGGAGGCTATCGCCTCTTGTCCCATCTTCCCTAAAGGTATCCCCCTATTCCGACTTCTACCCTGTTGTTCATTCCTCAACCCTTGCCTGTTGGCATGGTCGTTAGTCTTCTGTTACTGGTAACAAGCTGCATGGTCTTAAGAGTAGAGTGTCCCTATGGCCTACTTCCTACCACCGTAACCGGCGGTGGGAAACGGCTCTGCCGAGATTACGCATTGCCCATACTCGTTTAACTCACGGGCACTTAATGGAACGCCTTCCTGCTCCTTATTGTCCAAACCTCATTCTCTTATGGTCATGCATATCCTTGTGGAATGTAATGACTTCCAGGATGTGCGTGTCTTGCTTCACGACTGTCCCTCGATAGACTTTTCGACGATTTGGATACCTTAGATATCGTTCGCCTTAGGTGCTTTTGTTCTCGTATTGGGATCCTTAGTGATATTTAGTGCCCTATGAATATCCTGTACATTTGTTACATAGCCTTCCCTGCTTCTTTTGATAATTACTTTGGTGCATGATGATTCTTAATGGTCCTAAATGGGTCACTGAGTCTTGTAGCATTGGTTCCGTATGTTTTCATGTGTGATTATGTTGTGAGATTTACTAGGCACAGTGGATCACTGTACTGTAGTTTTGGGAATGGCACAATGTTTAGAAAGCTTGTCACACACTCCATGTCAAAAAAAACATCTAAAGCATTATGTATAATGTCTATATGTACTGTAATTGTATTTTAGTGCTTATCTCTACACTTGGTGAATAAATTAAAAATTCCTGTCAGTCCAGTTATGAAGTAATAAAATAAATTATTTATTCTTTACATTCTGTTGTTTCATTATGATTTAAAAAAAAAATTGGCTGCAAATTATATAATTTTTCTATCGGATTATATATTACATTTATCTTGGTGTACCCATCCTCTTGACATATTGAAATGTTTTGTTTTTAATTTTTAATGCACTCTTTTTTTTTTTCAGGTGGCATTACCAGCAACATTTAGGTGGCCAAGCCGGAAATTGACGATAACTGTTGTTGCCGAGGAAATATAAAATTTTTAGTTGGTATAAATGATCTGTGCTTAGGGTTACTGCTAAAAGATCTTCAAATACGTTTGATATAATTTGATACTTTTCCGAATCTCTGAAAAAAACAATAAATTTAATTTTTTAACTGCAGAAAAATACACTGTATTCTTAATGAAAGGTATCCCAGATTGAAAATATTTTCAAAGCCTATAATTACTTCATGCTCAGTGGCACAAGGGAAGGGTGAAATGCACGCTTGGAATTATGGGACTTGGCAAGTGGTATTTAGTCCATGAAAGTTTGAATTTTTGTGCTAAATGGAAAATATTTAATACACTTGAACATTTATCAAACAACAATTCTTATTTGATTATCAGTGGTTAAGTACTGTACTAACCTCTCAAAAGGTAGTTTAATGGGTTTTATTGCAAGTTCTAATTTGTCGTTTTGCAGTAAATTTGTCTTCCTGCATCCTTGGGTCACACAGACCCCTCATCATCATACAAAAGCCCACAACCAAGGCAAAGTGACCAGTTGAGTAGTGTTTTCTTAAGTGGTGTCCACAAGTGCGTACGTTTTGTGGTTGCTGAGATCACCACTTTCTTGTAAAGATGTTCCTATGCACCTGGGCTTGATGCATGTGATGTGGTAGATAATCTTATATTTTAGAGGGAAGCTTTGTAAAATATTCTGGTAGTTGGCTGGATTGACTTGCATCGCTGAACAAGACAGTTGTATTAGAATTTTAAGCACTTGCCATAACTTACTTTTAATGCAGTGTATAGAAAAGGCCCGTTATAACTGACAAATCACTTTCAGTGTACTGTACTTGTGTTAAGTAGTACACATAACCTACAAACACAACGAAACTGTCCCTATTTTCCACTTGTTACAACTTGTAATAAAGTTGTTACATCTTGGTATAACGTTTTTATAACATTAGAACGTTGTTACAAGTTGTTAGGTGTTAAAACTTGGTGGAACGTTGTAGCATCGTCGTAGTTTCGTCGCGTGTTTGGCGGGTTGTGCTTTGTGAATGTAGATCCAAAGGTATAATGTACTGAATGTGCTAACACTCTCAGGGCAGTACTGTGCCTTCTATTGCCTCAAGCGGCTTGTCGTGTAAAACAAAAATAATTTTTATTAGTACATAAATGATGCATCCAAATGAGTTTGTGATGTATTCTCCCTAAATACGTGTGTTTTCGAGGGAATACACTGTAGAAATTATGAGATTAGAATTATTTTTGACAAGGTTATGAAAATATTTTAGGCTTTATTTGAGAATGTTATATTAAAGTACTGTACTTGTGAATGCTGACTCAATTGTAAATTATTGATCTTGATTTATATATATATATATATATATATATATATATATATATATATATATGTCGTACCTAGTAGCCAGAATGCACTTCTCAGCCTACTATGCAAGGCCCGATTTGCCTAATAAGCCAAGTTTTCATGAATTAATTGTTTTTCGACTACCTAACCTAACCTAACTTTTTCGGCTACCTAACCTATAAAGATAGGTTAGGTTAGGTTAGGTAGGGTTGGTTAGGTTCGGTCATATATCTACGTTAATTTTAACTCCAATAAAAAAAACTGACCTCATACATAATGAAATGGGTAGCTTTATCATTTCATAAGAAAATAATTTGAGAAAATATATTAATTCATGAAAACTTGGCTTATTAGGCAAATCGGGCCTTGCATAGTAAGCCTAGAAGTGCGTTCTGGCTACTAGGTACGACATATATATATATATATATATATATATATATATATATATATATATATATATATGGAGGGGCAGTATTCACTGTCCTTCCCCCCCCCCTCTCCCTTGGCTAGAAGAAGTTGATTCAGCACTGAATAAATGTTTAAATATACTGTACATTAAATGTTAGTTGAGCATGTTTTGCCCACTGGAAGGTTGCAAGTAACAAAATTAGAGAAATGCTACAATGAGAGTTGACTTTATTGAAGGGGATATTTTGCAGGAAGTAATGTTATAAATCTGAAACCCATACAGAGCAAAATATTATCTCCACTTAGATATGCTTTCAACTGCATAGTTGTGAGGAGGTTGTGTGCTCTGTAAAACCATGATGACAAATTGTAAGTGATGTTTTGAAGTTAAATTTAACACAATTTATGATTTACAAGTTTTGTATTAAGAAATACTGAAGCTGTATGATTCTTGTCATACAGTTTCAATATTTTTGTCATAGCTTTCTAATTTTGTTAAAAATTCATTGTGCAAGTTTTGTAATTATTGCAGGAAGTGTCTCATTATATTTGTGATATAGTAAATCATTTAATTAACACACATTTTTGAAGGATATACACACACCATTATTAGTTCATTTCTAGAGTTTAAGAATTGTCTTAATAAGTAGGAAGTGCATTACACGCTTGGTGTACAACCTGCAACCATGAGGATATTGTGGCTAGGTTGTCAAGTGTGTTAGACTGAAGGCACGTTGTCTTGTAACCCTTTGTATACACTGGCTAGTCCATTTTGTACGAGGAGGAATTTTGCTTAGTATACCTCCAATGAGGTTATTGGCAGCTAACTTTGAATCAAGCTTATAGCTAAGTCATTATTAGAATAAAGTAGATCATAAGATATATTAACCCTTAAACTGATCTAATTGCCATATGCTTACCTGGAGCATACCTAGAGAGGGTTTTGGGAGTTCTTCTACTTCCCGAGTCCAGCCTGGGGCCAGGCTCGATGTGTGATAACTTGGTCCAACAGGCTGTTGCTTGGAGCGGCCCCACAGGCCCACATATCCACTACAGCCTGATTGGCTGGCACTTCTTGCAAGAACTGGTTTAAGTGCCATCCACCTTTGTTCCGGCAATATTTCTAATGCTTGCTGGGAGGGTGTTGAACAGCGGTGAACCCCTGATGTTCAGACAGTGTTCACTGATTGTGCCCATGGCACCTCTATTTTCTGCTATTTCTGCAGCTCTGCTATTTTCTCCATTTGATTTCTTAACTTTTTTTTTAACATTGTGCACCTCACTGTGGTACTTTTGAATAGCTGTGCTGTTTAGTGGTTAAGAGAAGCACTATTTTTGCATAGAAATCAAGTTTAGTCATTTATTATGTTTATTTTTATTTGGGCAGGGTCACAAAAATGCTCAAAGTACTCAGAATGTAGTCTGTTAAGAATTGTACACTTTCATGTGGATTGCATTTACATAAATGGGAATAACTTATTGGTACAAATAATGCTTCAAAGTACTCTCTAGTGACTGAAAATCGTATGCTGGGTATTTGGTAAAACATAAATGGCTTTCATGCCATTTGAAAAGATGCAAGAAGTGTAGTTACCACTGGAATGACTAGGTATTGCTAGTAATTTGCTTGCCTTGTAGGTTGATTTTATTTTGAAGTGCATACCCCCCAAAAAAATGCTGCATATAAAAAAGTACTTTTAACACGACAGTCAGATACTGATTTTATACTTGATGCGTTCCTGTAGGTAACGTATAAATTTCAGCCATGTGAAATAATTTTTGGAGTCTTATGGAGAAAAAGGTATATATTCTTTTCATGTACACATTATACATATAATACAGAAATGAAACCTGTTACAAAACATTACAAAATTGTTATTTAATGATGATAACTGAAAATGACTATTAAATTTCTTAAATTAAAATATTTGTGTGTCATATATCAAAAGCTGGCGCCACGCTCCGATGACTATAAGCACCTGTGTTGCAATATTTAAAAGTTTCTAGATATCCTTTGGGATGCCAATGTGGAATTAAAATAAAATGACATGAAATGGGCAAAGTCATAGGTTAAAAAAATAATTTTCCTCTAGAGCCACATAACTCAAAAGAACAGTGGTAAAGTAATGTAAAGTAATTGAAGTATAAGATGGAGAGGTAGAGAGAGAACTAGGCACCAAATAGCTCACTGTCCTGTTGCCTGACTTTAGTGTAAAGAGTCCAATATATATTAAGTCTACCAGACCTGAATTTAGGTGAAATAACCTCTTTAAGCACCACTCCTTTTACCTCTCGTCCTAATTCATTCTAATTAATAAACAATAAAAACAAGATACCCAGATATTGATTTTTCTCAAATATGGTGTAACTTTGTTTATGGTGGATTCAGATTGCGCGAAATAATGTGTAAGAGATGTAATCCAACTAATTTTATTTTTGTTGCTCTGCATTTTGTTTGCAAATAAATTTTGCGAATTTTTTTATTTTGAAATTACTGTGTTATAACTTGTGTAACTCAAAAGAATTTTGTTAATGTGCCTTTGGTTTAATGTTTTTGTATATTTAGTGTTATATGTTATGATTGCTTGTTTTCTTTTCAAACAAATGTAGAGATGACAGTTGTTATACTTGAAAAAAAAATCTTTGTATGACATTATATTTATATATACAATGTGAGTACAGTACTTTGAACATGTATGCTGTACTTTATTGAAATGAATGTGCAATCCACAATATTGTGAGTAATAACATCTTGGCCTGCTGGCTTTGCCTGTTCTGTCAAATTTCCCCTCTGATAAAAATGCGAGGTTTAACCTGATCAAAAGGGTCAAAACCTAGGCTAGCAACCTAACCTAACCTAACCTAGTGCAAATAGGGGAAGGGGGGGGGGGCATGAAGTGTCAGCATTGCAGTATTTCCAATTTCTCTAAAGAACTGTAATTTTTTCACTTGGGTCAATTGTGGGAAAAAATGCTGTGCTCAATAAGAGGACATGAATGGTGGCTTCATGTCCCCGACAATCCAGTTTGAATTAAAAATATACTGTGTATTCACTATGTTCATTTAGTAATTGTAACACAATGGCATAACTTTTTGTAGTCCATGGTTTACATTTTTCTTGCATTAATTCTTGAGTTTGAAGGAAGATTTGGTTGTATTGGTAGATGGTCCCTATGGGAAGGGAACTTTTATAACTCAATTTATTATATTAGTTCATATTCACATGTGTGCCTTGTTTTGATTCATTTAAATGGCAGTTTGTTGGTTATGTGGACAGTAACTTGTGTAAATGTATATGTTGTCCTGCATGTGTGTGTGTGTTTGTATAGTAAATATTTGTTTAAACACGTGAAAAACATGTTATACTTTGTTACTCCCTTTTTTTTTTTTTTATTCCTTCTCTCTATAATAGTTTGTTAGGACATGCTTTGTGAAAGTGACAATTTTTGTCAAGCACATAGATGCACATGGTTAGGTTTGTCCCGTTGGTATGTTGAAAACCTCGTTGTGTGTCTTGTAGATATTGTAGATATTGTACAAACCTTTAATTAACACAATTGGTGGCAAGGAAGAAATGAACTGTCCAGTCATGCAGTGCCTTTGGAATTTTATTTAATATACAGTAATTTTTAAAATGCAAAGAGTGTTTTAGTAATCCTTCATACACTGCACATACAGTATTAACCTGTAGGTGCACTTCGTCTTAAAGGGTGGCAATGGTAATAGTAGTACTGTACATGGAAATGCTGAATTTTATTCTATAGACTGTTCTACTCTGGGAAACTATCTTGAAAGGTATTTTTGTTTTGTTTCCATGATGTTGGATGCCTACTTCTCGCCCATAACACTACTATATCTCATATGTTGGTTGTATACAAGGTACTTGAGGCACAATATCTCGGGGTACACAAGTTATTTGTAGCACAGTACATCAGGTTATATTGTTTACCTTCTACTCATTCATTGCTTACAGTACCTCAGGTAAAAGTATATAAATAACTATAATTTAGTACAATATTGACCTTTAAATAAAGCTGTATTGCACGCGCGCGCACACACACACACACACACGTACCCTCTGCTGTACCAGAATATGGTATTCAATCACCTGTCCTCTTGAGTTGTCACATCACAAAAAGATGTACTTAACCTGAGGATCCATGAATAGAAAACGGGACAGCCCGTCAATTTTTGTGAGCTTTCTGTGATTTATAAAACATTTTTGGCTGTTGGGGATTTAAGTCAAAATGCAATATACTATGCGAAAGGACAGGTTGAAGCTGATGCTACATATCCATAGTTCACAATGATCTTACAATTATTGTGGGCCCTAGACTAATAACTGATTTTATTCTGGATGCAACCCACAACAGTTGCCTGAATCAGAGATACCTATTTACTCGTAGGCAAGCATAGGCATCAGGTAAATGGAACTTATTGAAATGTCTCCATCCACAGCTGGAATTGAACCCTGACCTTTCATTTGTGATGGGACTATGTACTATAGCATTATATTTTTAACACATCGTTTATTCCCAAAACATACACAATTTGCAGTGTACAGTAGCTCCTTCAGGGCCCAGAGAACTGGCCAGAAGGCAGCATCAGCTTCTAGAGCAGAAACACAGTTAACGAGAGCAAAATTATATATAAACTTGTGTAAAGTTAACCATGCAAACAATTTGGTCCGAATTTGAGTCCTGTCCAAGGAGGATTGACTGGGAGCCAATTATGAGTTTCTTACATAAGAACATAAGAACAATAGGCAGAAGGCCTATTGGCCCATACGAGGCAGCTCCTATTTATAACCACCCAATCCCACTCATATAAATGTCCAACCCTCGCTTGAAACAATCGAGGGATCCCACCTCCACCACGTTACGCGGTAATTGGTTCCACAAATCAACAACCCTGTTACCGAACCAGTACTTACCCAAGTCTTTCCTAAATCCAAACTTAAATAATTTATACCCATTGTTTTGTGTTCTGTCTTGTGTTGATACTTTTAATACCCTATTAATATCCCCTTTGTTATGTCCATTCATCCACTTGTAAACCTCTATCATGTCACCCCTAACTCTTCGCCTTTCCAGTGAATGCAATTTAAGCTTTATTAATCTTTCTTCATATGAAAGATTTCTAATTTGGGGAATTAGCTTTGTCATCCTACGCTGGACACGTTCAAGTGAATTTATATCCATTCTATAGTACGGCGACCAAAACTGAACTGCATAATCTAAATGGGGCCTAACCAGAGCAAGATATAGCTGAAGAACCACACCAGGTGTCTTGTTACTAACGCTTTGATTAATAAATTCGAGTGTCCTATTTGCCTTATTATGAACATTCATGCATTGATCCTTTTGTTTTAAATTCTTACTAATCATAACTCCCGGATCCCTTTCGCAATTTCAACACCATCTAGCTCGTATCTTGTAACTCTATCATCATTACCTAGCCTTAAAACTTTACATTTATTAGCATTAAACTGCATCTGCCAGTCTTTTGACCATTTTAAAACCCTTTTTAGATCAACTTGAAGTGATAGCGAGTCTTCTTTCGTGTTAATTTCCCTACCGATTTTTGTATCATCTGCAAATTTGCAAATGTTGCTACTCAAACCTGAATCTAAATCATTTATATATATTATAAACAACAGAGGTCCCAGGACAGAGCCTTGAAGCACTCCACTAACAACATTTTCCCACTCTGACTTAACCCCATTTATACTAACTCTCTGTTTCCTTTGGAATAGCCATGCCCTAATCCAGCTTAATATAGCACCCCCAATACCATGAGCCTCTATTTTTTTAATTAATCTTTCATGTGGCACTGTATCAAAAGCTTTGCTAAAGTCAAGGTACATAACATCACAATCCTTACCACTATCGACTGCCTCAACTATGCTAGAATAAAAAGATAACAAATTTGTTAAACATGAACGGCCATTTATAAAATCATGTTGCGACTCAATTATTAATTTATGTTTTTCAAGATGAAGAAGAATTTTATTTGCAATTATAGATTCGAGTAACTTTCCCACAATAGATGTTAGGCTAATTGGTCGATAGTTTAACGCACGTGATCTATCTCCTTTCTTAAAAACTGGTATCACATTATCAACTTGTAGTAATATTATTACAGCAATAATGGAAGGATTAGTGAAGGAACTGGTCAATCTAGTTGGAGATCTGAGGACAGAGCTGGATTCGCTACGGGAGGAGGTACGTTTGCTGAAGCAACATCAGGAAGAAACAAAGGAGGCCTTTGTTGAGACCAGTATTAAGAAGTCCTCGTCTTGGCAAGTTGTGAAAGACAGGGGTCTTAAGAAGACCTTGGCAAAACCGACAACTAATAGCCTACACCTAAGGACTTTTAACGCATTTGATGTGTTAGAGGACGAGTGCTGTGGTGAACCTGTTGTTCAACGAGGAGGCAAAGGCAAAGCAACGAGGAGCATTGAAATGCAGGTCCCTCAAACTGCTCGAAAGGAAAAGGGAGAATCGAAGCGAATTTTGGTTGTGGGAGATTCCCAGGTGAGATATTTAGACAGAACGTTTTGTGCCAGAGATAAGGGGAACAGATTAAGGGTGTGCTATCCGGGAGCTGGAATTGGTGATATTGTTGGAAACATGAATGATATTATGACGGGAAATGGGAACAAACCCATTATTTGTATTAGTGCAGGGGGTAATGATGTTGGAAGAGTTAGGAGTGAAGAACTAATACAGAGATTCAGGACAGCCACTGAATTAGTTAGGAGCAAGGGAGGAATCCCGATCATATGTGGCATTCTTCCAAGAAAGGGAGTGGGAAATGAATGGATGTCGAGGGCACTTGGTGTCAATTGCCGGCTGGAAAGATATTGCAAATCAAATGCAATATCTTTCATAGACAACTGGGAACACTTCTATGGAAGGAATGAAATGTATGCTCGTGATGGGGTGCATCTATCGAGAGCTGGGGTTGTTGCTGTTGCGAACTCGTTGGAAGAAGTTAGAGGTGTTTGTTTGGGTTTAAACTGTTAGTAGATAGAGGTATGGGAATTGATTTGGAGGAAGGAGGTAATAAACGTATGTGTTTGTGGGAGAAAGGAATTGGCAAAATGATCAGGGAAAGAGAAGGGACTCAAAATAACTATTCACTTAGGGTATATTACACTAACAGTAGAAGTCTAAGAAATAAAATTAACGAATTAAATGCTCTTGTCTGCACAGAAAAAATAGATATTATTGCACTTACGGAAACGTGGATGAATGTAGATAATAGAGAACTATTAGCTGAATATCAAATAAATGGATTTAAACTATTTCACACAGATAGATACATTAGACGAGGAGGTGGAGTAGCCATATACGTTAGGGACAATTTGAAATGTAGTCTCAAAGAGGGAATCAAAACTGAGCCACACACAGAAACTATTTGGATAGAATTAAACGAAAAAGCAAATAATATTATAATAGGAGTTATATATAGGCCACCAAATTTAGACAGAATGGAAGCAAAGCATCTATGGGATGAAATATCTAGGGCATCTAGATCTAACAGTATTTATGTCATGGGTGACTTTAATTTTAGTGGAATAAACTGGTTGAACAAAACAGGGAATAGTGAAGCAGAAGATTTTCTAGAATTAATTGACGATTGCTTTCTTACGCAACACATTAAGGAACCAACACGGGAAAATAATATTTTAGATTTAGTGTTAACTAACAGGGAAACACAAATTAATGACATCGAAATAGGGAGTGAGCTAGGGAACAGTGATCACAAAGAAATCAGATTTAGCATAGAATGGAATAGACCTGTAGGAGAAAATTCTGTTAAAGTGCCAGATTTTCGAAAAGCTGATTTAAATAGCCTAAGAAATTTTTTGGGTCAAATTGATTGGAAAGTCTTGGGTATGGGGTGTGGGCCGGTCTTGGAGCGAGACATGAACCCAGCGATAGGTGATGTAAATGGGGATTTCGATGTGGATTCAATATATAACTTATTTAAGAATATTCTAAACAAAGCACAGGAACGTAGTATACCACACAAATTGAATAGATCGATTACTAATGACCCAAAGTGGATAACAAAGAATTTGAAGAACCTTATAGGTAAAAAGAGAGCTTGGTACAAAAGGATTAAAAATGGGGAGGTCACTTTAGAACAGGAATTCGTACAACTGGTTAGAAATGTTAAAAAAGAGATAAGGAAAGCAAAAAGAAACTATGAAGTTCGTATAGCAGGGCAAGCAAAGACAAATCCTAAAGGGTTTTTTCAGTTATATCGAACTAAGACTAGGGAAAGGATAGGTCCATTAAAAACTGAGACAGGTCAAATAACAGATAGTGATGAAGGAGATT
>WNGS01113158.1:59207186-59220310 GCA_020271785.1 Procambarus virginalis
CACACGATGCTAATTTCCAGAACAAAATAAGATAAAACTTATAGATATAGTTGTGCCTAATTATTATCACATTGAGCTTCCTAAACTTTTATACTATTTAAGACTTTTAAATACAAATAATTTACGTAAAAGTATGCAGAAATTTATTTAGATAGCTAAATTACTAAAATCTAATTACGTTGGTTAATTACAGAATAGAAGAAATACAGTAAGACACAAATACAAGTTCCATCTTTTGTGTGATGGTAGGAATCAAAGGTGATTCCTTATTCACCTTTGTGGAATCAATTGCATTTAGACAACTAAAATGGAATTTTCAGACTTGCTAAAGTCTGCGTTTCAACAATGTAAAATTTGAGGGTTGTATGGCAGATAATTTTCCATACATGACAACTTCTTGAAGCTGACGAAAAGGTTAGTGGATGCTAAAGAGACGAGATGCAGTGCCAGATTTTATCTGATTGTGGGTGATGCAGGGAATTTTATCATGTTTTAAAATACTTTCTAAATATAATGATATTTACTTCCATGTCTTCAGTAAATTTGGTATATATTATTTTGTACTTGAAGGAGAAAAACCATCCCATATACTAGAGCTGCTCCTGCTCCTGCTCGAACTCAAAATAGCTCAAAACCTAACTCTTCACATTCATAAAGATCATTCAATTTAATGTGCGGGCATATTTCTCCATCAGACACATGGTGTCAGATTATATTGAGATCGAGAGACCTGATGTGCTATTATTAAATAGCACATTCATTACGAACTCACATAAAATCAAACATTATGGCTACTCCTCTTACCAATCACCAGATGAAGCACATGAAGGAGCTGCAATACTCATCCGTTCTTCATACAAACACGAACTTTTGCACACTCATTGGCTTCACAAACATTTCCTAGCCATTAAAGTTCACACACAGATGGGCCCTCTCATCATCTGCACAACCTACACCCGTCCTAACACCGGCATTCCCATGCAAGATTTCATAACTCTCTTCAACCACACTCACTTGCCTGTTTTTCTGCTTGCAGACCTCAATGCACAACATCCCACATTCCACCACAATACCACAAATCAGCATGGCAGACAGCTTCATCAAATATACACCGAAAAACATCTATTTTTTTTTGGCCCTGATTTCCCCACTTGTTTCACACATACAGGTTCTGGCAGGCCTGATCTCATATTCACCAACAGACATGACAGCAATTTGCAACACATCATGTCACCAGGGCCCATTACGGGCTCTGATCATATTCCCTTAATTCTCACAGTCTCCACAAATCCTATTCTCATCCCCAGCATCCTCAATACCATAGGGCAAACTGGGACATGTTCAAACAACACATTGATGACACTGATCTCACTTATGAATACAATGACAAACATCACACTGACATCGACACACAAGCACGCAACATACAAGACACCATCATTCATGCAGCAAACATCTCCATTCCTAAAACAACGCACAAACCACATTTCACTTTCACCCCCTCCATTCGCTCAAAACGCCTCTTAGCTTGTTATCACACTAGATTCTTACAAAACATACATCGTCATGGACAAATACTATGGGACCTAACAGCATTAAAAACACCACATCCTTAACAGCCTAGATGAAGATCACACAAAACATTGGAAACACCTCATAGAACAAGCAGAACAATACAGAAAACTGACACCTCAAGAATTCTGGAAACAAATCAAACGATTACAAGGATCAACTCACACACGTTTAAATACCTTCTTCATAATAACAACAAAATCACTGATCCTGATGCAGTACTCAACATTTTTAAACAACACTGGGAACAAATCTTTCACCCACATCCTCCTGAACCATTTGCACGCCCCAACATTGAAAGAGTCGAAGACTGGATACACCAAATAGACAAGCAACTACACCAGACGACCTCATCCACTTGACAATCTCAATTCAAACACTGAACTACAGACTCCCCTAACTCTAGCTGATGTCAAGACAGCTCTCATGGGCACTCGTCGTAGAGCCCCTGGTGCGTCTGGCATTGGACATATCCTTCTTAGACAACTCCCTGCTTCTATCATTAATGCTATCACTAACCTATTCAACGCCTCCCTTGCCTCTGGATACTTCCCTCTCAACTTTAAGTCTGCCACAGCCGTTCTTATTCCAAAACCTGGAAAACCCCACACTGACCCAAAGAACTACAGACCCATCAGTCTTCTAGAGACACTTGGCAAAGTCTTTGAAAGGCTGATCAACCAGAGACTTAGAACCCACCTAGAAGACAATGACTTACTCACTAACAAACAGTTTGGATTTCGGCCTCACCGGTCCACTCACGACGCCTTAAACATCATGACCAACTACCTCAGTATCAATCAGCACCAAAGATTCAAGACTGCACTCTCACTAAGGACGTTGAAAAAGCCTTTGACACTGTTTGGCATGACGGTCTAAAATTCAAACTATGCAACAACTTTAATCTTCCTCTTATCACCACCAAATTTCTTTCCAACTACTTAGACAATAGGACAATGAGAATTAAGTTCCTACGACAACACTCTGACTACTTCAACTTACATGCCGGTGTTCCCCAAGGTTCTGTTCTTGCCCCAACACTCTACATCCTATACATCAACGACATTCCTGACCCTGTTCATCACACTTCATTAACCATATGCTACGCCGATGATGTCTCTCACCTTGTCACCAGCACCACCATTGATACACTAACAAACAGAGCACAAAGAGAACTTGATGTTGTCACTGAATGGGAGTACAAATGGCGCATAAAAACCAACTCCAGCAAATCAAAAATCACCTACTTATTTTGTAAAAGAACTATTCGCCCAATTCCTCTTAAACTCTATTCATATACTCAAAATCCTACTTATATCTCTGTGTCTCCCTCCTCCACAGTCCTTGGACTCACATTTGATCGACAACTACTCTTTCACACACACATTACACAGAAACATGCAATAGCTCTTCAAGCCATGAAAAAACTGTACAGACTTAGATTTGCAAAACCTGACACAAAAATGCACCTTTACAAAGCACTTATTAGACCTCTCCTAACATATGCTCCACTAGCTCTCTCTCTATCTTCACGTACTAACATACTAAAGCTTCAAAGAATACAGAATAGAGCATTAAGATGGGTACTCAACACCCGATGGCAAGAGTTAAATACCAGTCAAAGTCTCCATGAAAGTACGAACATTCCTGCCCTAAATACCTACTGGAAAACTTTATCAGATAAACAAATTGATAGACTACTCACTTATCATGAACAACACATTGATTTTCTCCTACGCACTCTCAGACTACCACGAAACAATCATGACCTCTTCTCTACCATCCATGATCCTCCTCCTAACTCTGTATTTCGATAAACTTTAGCTCTCAACACCCAGCATCCACCATCATACATATTCAGCTCTCAACAACCAGCACAAACCATCCGTAAAGTTCAGCCCTGACGCTCTTGAGCCAATCACTGCGATGTTGTGAGTTTGTGATGTCCCTGCTGTTGTCACTGAAACACCCGACTGAGTCACTGCCTCGAATGCAGCAACCAAAAGACACGCAGCTGGGTTTAGCCCTGGCACTTTTTCTCCTACAAATCTTCTTCCTCTCACCCCCCTTATCTTCTTCTGTCCCCACTTCCAAGCTCGCCCCAATGGGCATCTTCTCCTGTATTATTCTGATTCTGAGGAAAAAAATACACAGCGGAGAGGAAGCTTTCACCTAGCACTGCCGGGTGGATAAATATTGAGTAGCAACGTGAGCGCTTCCCTCCTGAGCATTAGCGTGGTGTCTGAATAGACATCATGTTGTTCAGAGTGAAGGTGCGGTTCCGAGGAACCGGCACCACATTCAACATGGCCGAGATCATGGAACTACTGACGTCGACCTCAGGGGTAGCACCCATTGACGTCATCATGGACGAAAATGGACCCCAAATACTCTTCAGCAGTGCAGTAGCACTAGAAGCTCTGTTCACCACGGAAACGATCACGGCTCTAGAGGAAAAGGGCTTAACACTCCTACCTCCCTATCACTTCCAAGCAGTGAGGACAATCTTCATCTACAGAGTGAGCGACGTCATTGCTGAGATCATAAGGAGCATCAACGCCCAGAATCAATCCCTCACAGCCATCTCGGCCCACCTCATCCAGCAGGGTGAGAACCGGAAGGTCACCCTCAAGACTCCAGCAGAGGCTACTCTCGCGGCCGACAACGGCCTCAGATGCTGTGGAGTGGCCTGGACCTAGATTCAGGAAGCTCCGTGTATTTCTTCGTAAGTGGGTTTTTTATTTCTGGTGTGGTGCTCATGGGTTCTGTTACAGCTTTCAATGAAGCTTTTGAGGTCAGGATTGGCATTACAGTTCAGCGTTTTATATATGTATAATACACATGAGAGAATGTGCAGTGACTTAATATCTAACATATTGAGAGATTTGAGTAGGGGTACCGAGTGATGTCTGGGGCCAGAGTTGGATATTGTCCTAATAGCAGCTTTGTGTTGAGTAATTAGAGGACGTAAATGATTTTGGGTAGTAGAACCCCAAGCACAAATACCATAGTTGAGATATGGATAGATGAGGGAGTAATAGAGAGTCACCAGGGCAGGGCGTTGTACATAATATCTGATCTTAGAAAGAATGCCAACAGTTTTTGAAACTTTTTTTGATATATTTAGAATGTGTCCCTGGAAATTAAGCTTGTGATCAATGAGAACGCCAAGGAATTTGCCATCTAATTTGTTACAAATTTGGGTATTGTTAATCTTGAGATTTATTTGGTTAGAGGATTTATTGCCAAACAGAATATAGAAAGTTTTGTCAATGTTAAGGGTGAGTTTGTTGGCAGTTAGCCAAAGATGGACTTTATTAAGCTCGGTATTTACTGTGGCATTTAGAGCAAGGGGGGTCAGGACTGGAGTAAATGAAGGTTGTGTCGTCAGCAAATAGAATTGGTCTAAGGTGTTGGGAGGCATTTGGAAGGTCATTAATGTAGATGAGAAAGAGGAGAGGGCCAAGTATACTGCCCTGAGGAACACCAATGTTGATGGGTAGGGTAGGAGAAATTGAATTGTTCACAGAAACATACTGGAGTCTATCAGTAAGGTAAGATTTGAGGTATTGCAGGGAGAGTCCTCTGACTCCATAATGATGTAATTTAAGAAGAAGGTTTTGGTGGTTCACAGTGTCAAAAGCCTTACGCAGGTCCACAAATAACCCAACAGGGAACTCATTTTTATCACTATGTTTACTATGTTTCAAACGAAACATATTACTATGTTTCGTTTGACCAATCAGAGAGCAGCAACATTCTTCATATTGAAGATTTAGCGCTGGCTTATCGGAGCTCTACTGCCTCCTATTTACGTCGAATTTTCTTATAAAATTAGTATATTTCGAAGTAAAACAATGTATTTTCACTTCTACAGCCAGCACCGACATTGTAGTAAACAAATATGTTACATTTGTTGTTTACCTACGTAATTCTAAGAGATACTGTGTAGCTGTCCTTGTTGCTCGGAAGATGCGCTGACAATTATTGTATATATTTACTGAATATACCCAAGGGCCACTATGTAGTGGCCTCGAAGAGGACAGAAAGCCGGCGGCTTGTTAAAAGGCCCGCCAATTGTCTTAATGATATTTTTGAGCTGGAATTTGTCATTTACGGCTTCAGCGGGTAGGCGGTTCCATGGGTTTATAGCCCTCTTGGTGGAAAAAAAACATCTGTTTTCAGTCCTACTTGAGAGAACATACTCTCCAACACCATATCTGTGATTGCCCTGTTATCAGTNTCATTATACTCACCGGACCTAGATTCAGGAAGCTCCGTGTATTTCTTCGTAAGTGGGTTTGCTACGAAGGTTCCTAAGTGTGCCCTAAGAAGATGCTTAGGTGCAATTCAATAAGGTGCACTTAGGAAGAAATTTGTTGGTTCACCTGCGTGCCGATAGAGGTCACTACTGTGTTTCGTTTGGCCAATCAGAGAGCAGCAACATTCTTCATATTGAAGATTTAGCGCTGGCTTATCGGAGCTCTACTGCCTCCTATTTACGTCGAATTTTCTTATAAAATTAGTATATTTCGAAGTAAAACAATGTTTTTTCAACTTCTACAGCCAGCACCGACATTGTAGTAAACAAATATGTTACATTTGTTGTTTACCTACGTAATTCTAAGAGATACTGTGTAGCTGTCCTTGTTGCTCGGAAGATGCGCTGACAATTATTGTATATATTTACTGAATTTACCCAAGGGCCACTAACTATGTAGTGGCCTCGAAGAGGACAGAAAGCTGGCGGCTTGTTAAAGGGCCCGCCAATTGTCTTAATGATATTTTTGAGCTGGAATTTGGCATTTACGGCTTCAGCGGGTAGGCGGTTCCATGGGTTTATAGCCCTCTTGGTGGAAAAAAAATCTGTTTTCAGTCCTACTTGAGAGAACATACTCTCCAACACCATATCTGTGATTGCCCTGTTATCAGTGACTTCATACCAAATGGTATGAGGTATTTTGAGCTCTGTAATTACTTCATACACTCAGGAATATTGGAAGATATTCTTGTGCTGCACCCAGATTTTGCCAGTGGAGGCTAATAGATCAGCATTAAGTATTTTGTTCTCTCCTAATTCCATGTATGACTGGCCATCCTGTGAGGTGAGGATGTTGGATGAGCTTGTAGCTGGTTTTTGATCTACACTGTGTGGTCCTTTATACAGAATAGGGAAGCAGCACATTGCTGTGTATACCTAAACATGTTTAAAAATACATTGTTTGAGAGGAGTCTTGTAGAAACTGGTAAGAGTAATTATAATATAATGTTTCCATGATTCAGTGCTTACCTCTTGTGAAAATTGAGAAGAGTTGTTTAGTCAGAGTTGATTTATTTTTTGTATTGAGGCTGGTATTTTCTAAATTGATTCCATGTACAGTATGTCTAACCATCCTGTGAGATGGGAGTATTAGATAAACTTATAGCTAGTTTTGTATCTACACTGTGTAATATTCCATATAGAATAGGGTAGCAGCACATTGCTGTGTATACCTAATCTTCTTAATAAAAAAATCAGTAATAAAGATTTTAAATTATAGTTTGTATTATTACAAATACAGTACTGTATTATCCTTATTAAATCATGTTGACAATGGATCATTAAGATCTCATGTTGATATGTAATAGTCATATTTCTTTTGAACTGCTAATCATTCATTAAATTGTGCATTATGTCTCAATTTTTCACTTCCTTGGATATACTGTACAGTACAAAAAGATAGGATAAAAATAAACCAGTAATATTTCTTTCATTATATTTTTCATTTAAATAACTGCATCAATATTTTTACAGCTGACAGGATTTGTTTTACCATACAGGTGCATTATTTGTTAAAAAAAAATTGGTTTATTGTTACACAATGGTGCTACATAGCTTGGTGCCTTCTTTTAATACTTACTGATTAAAAAATAAATACATTTTATTCAGGAAAAGTGCATACAGTTGATTTACAAACATAATGTTGGATCCCTTGGTTCCCTTGATAATGTTGACATAATGTTAACATTATCACTTGATAATGATAACATAATGTTGGATCCCTGGGTCCCTTGATTTGTAGAGCACTTCTAGTTTGGTTACACACAGCCAAATTGTGTAACAGGAAGAGGTCTTGGGCACAAATTTGTTCCATGCTAAATGTAGAGGAATCAGCTGAGTATTCCTCAAATAAAATAAGTTGACTCAGCTTATAAGGTAAATAAAATAAGCATTTCTCAAATAAGTAGCTGCCTCACCTCACTGCCTTACTGCTACATAGCCTTCCCGGCATGGTGCCTTCTTTTGATAATTACTTGTTCCACACCCAAGTTGTGTAACAGGAAGAGGTCCTGGACCCCTACTTCCCTCTCTCTTTTTTTAATAGTCTATATAGTCATAATTATAGCTTTAAGTATTCAGTGAATAAAGTTTTGACATTTTTACCCTTTTCCTTACCTAACATCATTTGTGCAGCATATTTATATTTTATGTCTCGCCCAGATTTAATTTCAAAATAAAACCAAACTAAATAAATTAGAAAAGGGTATGTATAGCTCAGGTACACCCTTACTACTAGGTGAACAGGGGCATTTGGTGATAGTAAATGATCCCATCAGGCAGGGCTCATCACCTTCTCTCATATTTCATGTTCACCAGTGTTTATTTACTTAATAACTACGGGTATAATATCTTGCTATTATAAAACTAATTCTACTATCATAAAAGACATATTTACTTTAAGTTTCAAGCAGAGAATGCATATATAACTAACACGAAGGACTCCTCTTCACGAGATTCGCCAACTAATAACCTTTTGTTATATTAAAATCGATTCCAGTGTTATGTAGTAGAGAAAAATTGAGTTATATCCAGTTTACGTAAAGCTACGAGTGGTCGAAACCACACTTAAATCCCGGAATGAACTTACGAAGGTTTTTCCACTTAGTGTAGTTACTTGAATACCGACGTAGCCGCCACGAAGGCGCTAAGAAGGAAAACATTCTTGGCTAAGAGGAAAAACCTTCGTAAGTACCTTCCTGAATCCGGCCCCGGGTCTCCATATTTCATTATACTCACCTGGGTCCCATATTTCATTATACTCACCTGGGTCCCATATTTCATTATACTCACCTGGGTCCCATATTTCATTATACTCACCTGGGTCCCATATTTCATTATACTCACCTGGGTCCCATATTTCATTATACTCACCTGGGTCCCCATATTTCATTATACTCACCTGGGTCCCATATTTCATTATACTCACCTGGGTCCCATATTTCATTATACTCACCTGGGTCCCATATTTCAAATAAATAAATAGGTAGGTACGTAGGAGTTAGGCAGCTGTTGTGGGTTGCATTCTGAAGGAGGTCACTGAAGAGCCAAGCCATACTGAGCAGTATTCAGTCACGTTTTAGAAAAGAAATATATTCCTTACTGACAATTATTGATATATTTTATTTATTTTCTTTCCAGACAACCCGTGCGCACCTCGACCGTCAGCTGTCACCGCACGACCAACAGCGTCCTCAACACTGTGTGTAATCCCCCACAAGAAAAAAACGTTCTGTACTGAAAGTTGGTTTACGCAGGTTCGATCCCATTAAAGAGCTTCCGTGTTGGCCCATAGAAACACAAGTGACTTGTGACTTTGTAAATTCTGTATTGGATAAACAAATTGTTTTTGCCCCTTGTATTGTTTGGTCCTTATCTTGAGCCACTGATAAGAGTTAGAATCCCTCTGTGAAGGATTAATGAGCGTGGTTGATTACAAGAGCATCTTACCACTGTGATGGGTAATCCGTTTAAGGTGGCGGGAGGGATAAGGCAATTAGGATTACAAAATAAAACAAAATTAGGATTATGTGAAGAATTGAATTCAACAATGGCTTGACGCTTTCCCCCTGATTAAGACTATATAGCACTTGGAAGAGGTCAGGATATAAGGATTTGGGATGGGACAGGGGAAGGAAGGAAGGAATGGAGCCCAGCCACTTGTGGACGGTCGGGGATTGAACTCCGACCTGCATGAAGCGAGACCGTTGCTCTACCGTCTCAATGAAGTAGATATGTTGTAGAAAATAAGGCACTCAGAGGTGTAATTAGGTGTGACATTTAGAAGCGTTTGATTAAATGAACAAATCCACAAGGGGCCGTGACGAGGATTCGAACCCACGTCCAATCCTCGTCACGACTCTTGTGGATTGGTTCAATTGATGCATCACGCTATTATGATTTGTGTGTGTGTAATGCATTTGATTGTTTCCCCACCTGCTGGCACTCTGAGGATTGTTTAAGACAACCCCTACACACTCTCTACCTCGTAGTCGTAGACTCTACGACTCAGGCGAGACTCTACGACTCAGGCGAGACTCTACGACTCAGGCGAGACTCTACGGCTCAGGCGAGACTCTACGATTCGGGCGAGACTCTACGACTCAGGCGAGACTCTACGACTCAGGCGAGACTCTACGACTCAGGCGAGAGACTACGACTCAGGCGAGACTCTACGACTCAGGCGAGACTGTACGACTCAGGCGAGACTCTACGACTCAGGCGAGACTGTACGACTCGGGCGAGACTCTACGACTCGGGCGAGACTCTACGACTCAGGCGAGACTCTAGAACTCAGGCGAGACTCTACGACTCAGGCGAGACTCTAGAACTCAGGCGACGCTCCAAAGTCTCCCCGGCTTGGTGCTTTGTAGTGACTATTCCCTTAGAAACGATCAGAATAGGTCCTGTCACATTCTCCTTCCCCAGTACCTGGCCATTGGTATAGACCCCATTTACATGCCTGAGTAACAGAGGTGCGGACTCGTCATTTCGGCCACAGGATGGTGAAGGTAGATAGTTGTAGAGGTTTACCCGTAGTTTGTATTCCCGACGGCCACCATCTGGAAGCCTCGAGGAGGAGAGGAAGCCGTCGGGCCGATCATCTTTGGTGGCCCAGACGGGCGCGTGAAGCCCTGAGGCCGCCGCCTCCTTCTGAAGCTAAATCTCAGGATCTCTGGCAACTGTGTTGGTGTTTTAAGTGAAGCAGCATCATCTCGACCCTAAAAACAACTAAAATTGTATTTTAAGTAATTGTATTTTAAGTATCCTTAAGTAAAGGATAATGAGCCAGGAGCCAACTGGGTGCTTAAGACTTGTTAGTTGTGTGGAGTGTGTGTGTGTGAGCGTGTTGAGTGTGTGTGAGCGTGTTGAGTGTGTGTGTGTGTGTGTGCGTGTTGAGTGTGTGTGTGTGTGTGTGTGAGCGTGTTGAGTGTATGTGTGTGTGTGAGCGTGTTGAGTGTGTGTGTGTGTGTGTGTGAGCGTGTTGAGTGTGTGTGTGTGTGTGTGTGAGCGTGTTGAGTGTGTGTGTGTGTGTGTGTGAGCGTGTTGAGTGTGTGTGTGTGTGTGTGAGCGTGTTGAGTGTGTGTGTGAGCGTGTTGCAACTGCCAGTCATCCTGGGAGTGGATGATTGCTGATGAAGTGAAGTGCTTGGGGGACTGAAGAGTCGGCATGAGGGGTGGGGGGGGTGGATATTGATGGCTGAGCGCCTTGTGTTGCTATTGCCAACATCTCGGATTGTCTACTTCGCCGCAGTTGTAGGTTGCTTAGCTGTAAGGTCATTGAGGTCAGTTCATCTACCCACGACCAGGCACTGTGACCTTTCTGCCACTCGCCAACATGATGCGTATATGGAGTCAATTATATAGTCAAAGGATGAGCATGGGGACCACTTCCAATCACAGGATGAGAATGGGTACCACTTCCAATCACAGGATAAGAATGGGGTCCATTTCCAATCACACAATAAGGATTTGGTCCACTTCCAATCATAGGATGAGAATGGGGTCCACTTCCAATCACAGGATGAGAATGGGGTCCACTTCCAATCACAGGATGAGAATGGGGTCCACTTCCAATCACAAGATAAGAATGGGGTCCACTTCCAATCCTAGGATGAGAATGGGGTCCACTTCCAATCACAAGATAAGGATGGGGTCCACTTCCAATCACAGGATGAGAATGGGGTCCACTTCCAATCACAGGATGAGAATGGGGACCACTTCCAATCACAAGATACGAATGGGGGACCACCACTACCAACAAGGTGGCCATGAGATCCACTACCCACACACAGGATGTGTATAAGGGGTCCACTACCACATAAAGGAAGGGCGTATAAGGGCCAAGATAAATGACCTTATCAAAGAGCTTAGACTCTTATCAAATACGACAACGCTCTGAATTTAGCGTCAAGAACGGATAAAGTGTTCCGTTGTATCCGGATGTGACGCGCTCCGGATGCTACGAACGACGCTTCGAGCGCACGACATAGCAGAAAGGAACGAGTACTGGGGAGAAGGGAACCATAGTTGATGTTCATGTGTTATGTTCACGAGGAGTGAGTCACCCTTGTTCGGGTCTGATGTTCCCCCCCCCCCCTCACCCCCTGTCTCTGTGAACAGGTGATCTAAGAGCATCTCGCCTGTGTGAAGCTGTGTCAAGCATCTTGTCTGTGTGAAGCTGTGTCGAGCATCTTGCCTGTGTGAAGCTGTGTCGAGCATCTTGTCTGTGTGAAGCTGTGTCGAGCATCTCACCTGTGTGAAGCTGTGTCGAGCATCTCACCTGTGTGAAGCTGTGTCGAGCATCTTGCCTGTGTGAAGCTGTGTCGAGCATCTCACCTGTGTGAAGCTGTGTCGAGCATCTTGTCTGCGTGTGAAGCTGTGTCGAGCATCTTGTCTGCGTGTGAAGCTGTGTCGAGCATCTTGTCTGTGTGAAGCTGTGTCGAGCATCTTGTCTGTGTGAAGCTGTATCGAGCATCTCGCCTGTGTGAAGCTGTGTCGAGCATCTCACCTGTGTGAAGCTGTGTCGAGCATCTCACCTGTGTGAAGCTGTGTCGAGCATCTCACCTGTGTGAAGCTGTGTCGAGCATCTCCACCTGTGTGAAGCTGTGTCGAGCATCTCACCTGTGTTGAAGCTGTGTCGAGCATCTCACCTGTGTGAAGCTGTGTCGAGCATCTCACTGTGTGAAGCTGTGTCGAAGCATCTCACCTGTGTGAAGCTGTGTCGAGCATCTCACCGTGCGAAGCACAGGTCGCAGGTCTGCTGACGGTCTGATGGGGGTAAATAGGGTTCTACAATAGCCAAAGTCACGTACTCTCCATCATCAATACCTAAAAAAGCCTATCCTTACCTAATTGATTGATCCTGAACTCACCTAACCTTGCCTAGCCATATCTAGCCTAGCTAAACCTACCCAATCAAGCTATTCTCTGCCGGAGGGGTGTGACGTCACCGTGAGTTACAGGTTTAACTCTGGGGAACCTTTTGGGCACTGTGGCTTAGAGAACTACAAGTGACCACTTACAGTGATTTAGTTTGCCCTTCAAACATTTATTTTTCCCCGTTTTTAAGATATTTAACTTATTTCAGAAAACTAATTAAAACTTGGTCATGATGAGGGGTAACTAATGGTATCCTCAGGATGCCACCCACAATAGCTGCCTAATTCCCGGGTACCAGTTTACTGCACCCATCCTACTTGCCAACCAGCAAGATCTCACGTCATGCAGGTCGG
>WNGS01113158.1:59221310-59235237 GCA_020271785.1 Procambarus virginalis
TTATAAAAATAGTATATTTCGAAGTAAAACAATGTTTTTTCAACTTCTACAGCCAGCACCGACATTGTAGTAAACAAATATGTTACATTTGTTGTTTTAAATACGTAATTCTAAGAGATACTGTGTAGCTGTCCTTGTTGCTCGGAGATGCGCTGACAATTATTGTATATATTTACTGAATTTACCAAGGCCACTAACTATGTAGTGGCCTCGAAGAGGACAGAAAGCCGGCGGCTTGTTAAAGGGCCCGCCAATTGTCTAATGATATTTTTGAGCTGGAATTTGCATTTACGGCTTCAGCGGGTAGGCGGTTCCATGGGTTTATAGCCCTCTTGGTGGAAAAAAATCTGTTTTCAGTCCTACTTGAGAGAACATACTCTCCAACACCATATCTGTGATTGCCCTGTTATCAGTGACTTCATACCAAATGGTATGAGGTATTTTGAGCTCTGTACTTCATACACTCAGGAATATTGGAAGATATTCTTGTGCTGCACCCAGATTTTGCCAGTGGAGGCTAATAGATCAGCATTAACTATTTTGTTCTCTCCTAATTCCATGTATGACTGGCCATCCTGTGAGGTGAGGATGATGGATGAGCTTGTAGCTGGTTTTTGATCTACACTGTGTGGTCCTTTATACAGAATAGGGAAGCAGCACATTGCTGGTATACCTAAACATGTTTAAAAATACATTGTTTGAGAGGAGTCTTGTAGAAACTGGTAAGAGTAATTATAATATAATGTTTCCATGATTCAGTGCTTACCTCTTGTGAAAATTGAGAAGAGTTGTTTAGTCAGAGTTGATTTATTTTTTGTATTGAGGCTGGTATTTTCTAAATTGATTCCATGTACAGTATGTCTAACCATCCTGTGAGATGGTAGTATTAGATAAACTTATAGCTAGTTTTGTATCTACACTGTGTAATATTCCATATAGAATAGGGTAGCAGCACATTGCTGTGTATACCTAATCTTCTTATAAAAAAAATCAGTAATAAAGATTTTAATTATAGTTTGTATTATTACAAATACAGTACTGTATTATCCTTATTAAATCATGTTGACAATGGATCATTAAGATCTCATGTTGATATGTAATAGCCATATTTCTTTTGAACTGCTAATCATTCATTAAATTGTGCATTGTCTCAATTTTTCACTTCCTTGGATATACTGTACAGTACAAAAAGATAGGATAAAAATAAACCAGTAATATTTCTTTCATTATATTTTTCATTTAAATAACTGCATCAATATTTTTACAGCTGACAGGATTTGTTTTACCATACAGGTGCATTTTGTTAAAAAAAAATTGGTTTATTGTTACACAATGGTGCTACATAGCTTGGTGCCTTCTTTAATACTTACTGATTAAAAAATATAAAATAAATACATTTTATTCAGGAAAAGTGCATACAGTTGATTTACAAACATAATGTTGGATCCCTTGGTTCCCTTGATAATGTTGACATAATGTTAACATTATCAGTTGATAATGATAACATAATGTTGGATCCCTGGGTCCCTTGATTTGTAGAGCACTTCTAGTTTGGTTACACACAGCCAAATTGTGTAACAGGAAGAGGTCTTGGACACAATTTGTTCCATGCTAAATGTAGAGGAATCAGCTGAGTATTCCTCAAATAAAATAAGTTGCCTCAGCTTATAAGGTAAATAAAATAAGCATTTCTCAAATAAGTAGCTGCCTCACCTCACTGCCTTACTGCTACATAGCCTTCCCGGCATGGTGCCTTCTTTTGATAATTACTTGTTCCACACCCAAATTGTATAACAGGAAGAGGTCCTGGACCCCTACTTCCCTCTCTCTTTTTTAATAGTCTATATAGTCATAATTATAACTTTAAGTATTCAGTGAATAAAGTTTTGACATTTTTACCCTTCTCCTTACCTAACATCATTTGTGCAGCATATTTATATTTTATGTCTCACCCAGATTTAATTTCAAAATAAAACCAAACTAAATAAATTAGAAATGGGTATGTATAGCTAAGGTACACCCTTACTACTAGGTGAACAGGGGCATTTGGTGATAGTAAATGATCCCATCAGGCAGGGCTCATCACCTTCTCTCATATTACATGTTCACCAGTGTTTATTTACTTAATAACTACGGGTATAATATCTTGCTATTATAAACTAATTCTACTATCATAAAAGACATATTTACTTTAAGTTTCAAGCAGAGAATGCATATATAACTAACACGAAGGACTCCTCTTCACGAGATTCGCCAACTAATAACCTTTTGCTATATTAAAATCGATTCCAGTGTTATGTAGTAGAGAAAAATTGAGTTATATCCAGTTTACGTAAAGCTACGAGTGGTCGAAACCACACTTAAATCCCGGAATGAACTTACGAAGGTTTTTCCACTTAGTGTAGCTACCTGAATACCGACGTAGCCGCCACGAAGGCGCTAAGAAGGAAAACATTCTTAGCTAAGAGGAAAAACCTTCGTAAGTACCTTCCTGAATCCGGCCCCGGTCTCCATATTTCATCATACTCACCGGGCCCCAATATTTCATTATACTCACCGGGTCCCATATTTCATTATACTCACCTGGGTCCCATATTTCATTATACTCACCTGGGTCCCATATTTCATTATACTCACCTGGGTCCCCATATTTCATTATACTCACCTGGGTCCATATTTCATTATACTCACCTGGGTCCCATATTTCATTATACTCACCTGGGTCCCCATATTTCATTATACTCACCTGGGTCCCATATTTCATTATACTCACCTGGGTCCCATATTTCATTATACTCACCTGGGTCCCATATTTCATTATACTCACCTGGGTCCCATATTTCATTATACTCACCTGGGTCCCATATTTCATTATACTCACCTGGGTCCCATATTTCATTATACTCACCTGGGTCCCATATTTCATTATACTCACCTGGGTCCCATATTTCATTATACTCACCTGGGTCCCATATTTCATTATACTCACCTGGGTCCCATATTTCATTATACACACCTGGGTCCCATATTTCATTATACTCACTCACCGGGTCCCATATTTCATTATACTCACCTGGGTCCCATATTTCATTATACACACCTGGGTCCCATATTTCATTATACTCACCTGGGTCCCCATATTTCATTATACTCACCTGGGTCCCATATTTCATTATACTCACCTGGGTCCCATATTTCATTATACTCACCTGGGTCCCATATTTCATTATACTCACCTGGGTCCCATATTTCATTATACTCACCTGGGTCCCATATTTCATTATACTCACCTGGGTCCCATATTTCATTATACTCACCTGGGTCCCATATTTCAAATAAATAAATAGGTAGGTACGTAGGAGTTAGGCAGCTGTTGTGGGTTGCATTCTGAAGGAGGTCACTGAAGAGCCAAGCCATACTGAGCAGTATTCAGTCACGTTTTAGAAAAGAAATATATTCCTTACTGACAATTATTGATATATTTTATTTATTTTGTTTCCAGACAACCCGTGCGCACCTCGACCGTCAGCTGTCACCGCACGACCAACAGCGTCCTCAACACTGTGTGTAATCCCCCACAAGAAAAAAAACGTTCTGTACTGAAAGTTGGTTTACGCAGGTTCGATCCCATTAAAGAGCTTCCGTGTTGGCCCATAGAAACACAAGTGACTTGTGACTTTGTAAATTCTGTATTGGATAAACAAATTGTTTTTGCCCCTTGTATTGTTTGGTCCTTATCTTGAGCCACTGATAAGAGTTGGAATCCCTCTGTGAAGGATTAATGAGCGTGGTTGATTACAAGAGCATCTGTCCACTGTGATGGGTAATCCGTTTAAGGTGGCGGGAGGGATAAGGCAATTAGGATTACAAAATAAAACAAAATTAGGATTATGTGAAGAATTGAATTCAACAATGGCTTGACGCTTTCCCCTAATTAAGACTATATAGCACTTGGAAGAGGTCAGGATATAAGGATTTGGGATGGGACGGCGGGAAGGAAGGAATGAATGTAGCCCATCCACTTGTGGACGGTCGGGGATTGAACGCCGACCTGCATGAAGCGAGACCGTTGCTCTACCGTCTCAATGAAGTAGATATGTTGTAGAAAATAAGGCACTCAGAGGTGTAATTAGGTGTGACATTTAGAAGCGTTTGATTAAATGAACAAATTCACAAGGGCCGTGACGAGGATTCGAACCCACGTCCAATCCTCGTCACGACCCGTGTGGATTTGTTCAATTGTTGCATCACGCTATTATGATTTGTGTGTGTGTAATGCATTTGACTGTTTCCCCACCTGCTGGCACTCTGAGGATTGTTTAAGACAATCCCTACACACTCTCTACCTCGTAGTCGTAGACTCTACGACTCAGGCGAGACTCTACGACTCAGGCGAGACTCTACGACTCAGGCGAGACTCTACGACTCAGGCGAGACTCTACGACTCAGGCGAGACTCTACGACTCAGGCGAGACTCTACGACTCAGGCGAGACTCTACGACTCAGGCGAGACTCTACGACTCAGGCGAGACTCTACGGCTCAGGCGAGACTCTACGGCTCAGGCGAGACTCTACGACTCAGGCGAGACTCTACGACTCAGGCGAGACTGTACGACTCAGGCGAGACTCTACGACTCAGGCGAGACTGTACGACTCAGGCGAGACTCTACGGCTCAGGCGAGACTCTACGACTCAGGCGAGACTCTACGACTCAGGCGAGACTCTACGACTCAGGCGAGACTCTACGACTCAGGCGAGACTCTACGACTCAGGCGAGACTCTACGACTCAGGCGAGACTGTACGACTCAGGCGAGACTCTACGACTCAGGCGAGACTCTACGACTCAGGCGAGACTCTACGACTCAGGCGAGACTCTACGACTCAAGCGAGACTCTACGACTCGGGCGAGACTCTACGACTCGGGCGAGACTCTACGACTCAGGCGAGACTCTAGAACTCAGGCGACGCTCCAAAGTCTCCCCAGCTTGGTGCTTTGTAGTGACTATTCCCTTAGAAACAATCAGAATAGGTCCTGTAACCTTCTCCTTCCCAGTACCTGGCCATTGGTATAGACCCCATTTACATGCCTGAGTAACAGAGGTGCGGACTCGTCATTTCGGCCACAGGATGGTGAAGGTAGATAGTTGTAGAGGTTTACCCGTAGTTTGTGTTCCCGACGGCCACCATCTGGAAGCCTCGAGGAGGAGAGGAAGCCCTCGGGCCGATCATCTTTGGTGGCCCAGACGGGCGCGTGAAGCCCTGAGGCCGCCACCTCCTTCTGAAGCTAAATCTCAGGATCTCTGGCAACTGTGTTGGTGTTTTAAGTGAAGTTGCATCATCTCGACCCTAAAAACAACTAAAATTGTATTTTAAGTAATTGTATTTTAAGTTGACAAGACCACACACTAGAAGGTGAAGGGACGACGACGTTTCGGTCCGTCCTGGACCATTCTCAAGTCGACTGTGTGAGAACTTGAGAATGGACTTGACTTGAGAATGGTCCAGGACGGACCGAAACGTCGTCGTCCCTTCACCTTCTAGTGTGTTGTCTGGTCAACATACTTTAGCCACGTTATTGTGACTCATCGCCTGCATATGTATTTTAAGTATCCTTAAGTAAAGGATAATGAGCCAAGAGCCAACTGGGCGCTTAAGACTTGTTAGTTGTGTTGAGTGTGTGTGTGTGAGCGTGTTGAGTGTGTGTGTAAGCGTGTTGAGTGTGTGTGTGTGTGTTGAGTGTGTGTGTAAGCGTGTTGAGTGTATGTGTGTGTGAGCGTGTTGAGCAGACGCGTTGCAACTGCCAGTCATCCTGGGAGTGGATGATTGCTGATGAAGCGAAGTGCTACTGAAGAGTCGGCATGAGAGGGGGGGGGGGGATAATTGATGGCTGAGCGCCTTGTGTTGCTATTGCCAACATCTCGGATTGTCTACTTCGCCGCAGTTGTAGGTTGCTTAGCTGTAAGGTCATTGAGGTCAGTTCATCTACCCACGACCAGGCACTGTGACCTTTCTGCCACTCGCCAACATGATGCGTATATGGAGTCAATTATATAGTCACAGGATGAGCATGAGGACCACTTCCAATCACAGGATGAGAATGGGGACCACTTCCAATCACAGGACGAGCATGGGGACCACTTCCAATCACAGGAAGAGCATGAGGACCACTTCCAATCACAGGATGAGCATGAGGACCACTTCCAATCACAGGACGAGCATGAGCACCACTTCCAATCACAGGATGAGCATGAGGACCACTTCCAATCACAGGACGAGCATGAGGACCACTTCCAATCACAGGATGAGCATGAGGACCACTTCCAATCACAGGAAGAGCATGGAGACCACTTCCAATCACAGGATGAGCATGGGGACCACTTCCAATCACAGGACGAGCATGAGGACCACTTCCAATCACAGGATGAGCATGAGGACCACTTCCAATCACAGGAAGAGCATGGAGACCACTTCCAATCACAGGATGAGCATGGGGACCACTTCCAATCACAGGATGAGCATGAGCACCACTTCCAATCACAGGATGAGCATGGGGACCACTTCCAATCACAGGATGAGCATGGGGACCACTTCCAATCACAGGATGAGCATGGGGACCACTTCCAATCACAGGATGAGCATGAGCACCACTTCCAATCACAGGATGAGCATGGGGACCACTTCCAATCACAGGATGAGCATGGGGACCACTTCCAATCACAGGAAGAGCATGGAGACCACTTCCAATCACAGGATGAGCATGGGGACCACTTCCAATCACAGGATGAGCATGGGGACCACTTCCAATCACAGGATGAGCATGGGGACCACTTCCAATCACAGGATGAGCATGGGGACCACTTCCAATCACAGGATGAGCATGGGGACCACTTCCAATCACAGGATGAGCATGGGGACCACTTCCAATCACAGGATGAGCATGGGGACCACTTCCAATCACAGGATGAGCATGGGGACCACTTCCAATCACAGGATGAGCATGGGGACCACTTCCAATCACAGGATGAGCATGGGGACCACTTCCAATCACAGGATGAGCATGAGGACCACTTCCAATCACAGGATGAGCATGGGGACCACTTCCAATCACAGGATGAGCATGGGGACCACTTCCAATCACAGGATGAGCATGGGGACCACTTCCAATCACAGGATGAGCATGGGGACCACTTCCAATCACAGGAAGAGCATGGAGACCACTTCCAATCACAGGATGAGCATGGGGACCACTTCCAATCACAGGAAGAGCATGGAGACCACTTCCAATCACAGGATGAGCATGGGGACCACTTCCAATCACAAGATAAGAATGGGGTCCACTTCGAATCACAGGATGAGAATGGGGTCTTCTTCCAATCACATGATAAGAATGGGGTCCACTTCCAATCACAAGACAAGAATGGGGTCCACTTCCAATCACAGGATGAGGATGGGGACCACTTCCAATCACAGGATACGAATGGGGGACCACCACTACCAACAAGGTGGGGGCATGAGGTACACTACCCACACACAGGATGTGTATAAGGGGTCCACTACCACATAAAGGAAAGGCGTATAAGGCCCAAGATAAATGACCTTATCAAAGAGCTTAGACTCTTATCAAATACGACAACGCTCTGAATTTAGCGTCAAGAACGGATAAAGTGTTCCGTTGTATCCGGATGTGACACGCTCCGGATGCTACGAACGACGCTTCGAGCGCACGACATAGCAGAAAGGAACGAGTACTGGGGAGAAGGGAACCATAGTTGATGTTCATGTGTTATGTTCACGAGGAGTGAGTCGCTCTTGTTCGCGTCTGATGTTCTCCCCCCCCCCTCACCCCCTGTCTCTGTGAACAGTTGATCTAAGAGCATCTCGCCTGTGTGAAGCTGTGTCGAGCATCTTGTCTGCGTGTGATGCTGTGTCGAGCATCTTGTCTGCGTGTGAAGCTGTGTCGAGCATCTCGCCTGTGTGAAGTTGTGTCGAGCATCTCGCCTGTGTGAAGCTGTGTCAAGCATCTCGCCTGTGTGAAGCTGTGTCGAGCATCTCACCTGTGTGAAGCTGTGTCGAGCATCTCACCTGTGCGAAGCACAGGTCGCAGGTCCTGCTGACGGTCCTGATGGGGGTAAATAGGGGTCTACAATAGCCAAAAGTCACGTACTCTCCATCATCAATACCCTAAAAAGCCTATCCTTACCTAATCTGATTGATCCTGAACTCACCTAACCTTGCCTAGCCATATCTAGCCTAGCCTAACCCTACCCAATCTTAAGCTATTCTCTGCCTGAGGGGTGTGACGTCACCGTGACGTTACAGGTTTAACTCTGGGGAACCTTTTGGGCACTGCTGGCTTAGAGAACTACAAGTGACCACTTACAGTGATTTCGTTTGCCCTTCAAACATTTTATTTTTTCCCGTTTTTAAGATATTTAACTTATTTCAGAAAACTAATTAAAACTTTTTTGGTCATTGATGAGGGGTAACTAATGATATTCCCCAGGATGCCACCCACAATAGCTGCCTAATTCCCGGCTACCAGTTTACTGCCACCATATCCTACTTGCCAACCAGCAAGATCTCACGTCATGCAGGTCGGCGTTCAATCCCCGACTATCCACAAGTGGTTGGGTACCGTTCCATTCCTCCATCCAATCCCAAATCCTTATATCCTGACCCCTCTGCCAGTGCTTTACAGTCGTAATGGCTTGACGCTCTCCCCTGATAATTCCCTCCTTCCCTTCTCAATTTAGTCCAGGACGGAAATGCAACTCTCAGTGTTTGGACACTTGAAAGACAGAATGTATGTGGATCCAAGGTTATGTGTCTCCACGCAGTCAATACAGCACTTGGACAAAAAGCCGGACAGAAACACTGCTCGAACACCAATAAAAAAACCTATCGTCCATGTGTCATCTACTCTCCCGGTCCCCCCCCTCCCTCTTCCCCCTCCCTGAGTACACGCATCAACCAGAAACATCAATAACTCGTAACTTTTTCATGGAGCCAGAGTGCCCTTGAGTACCAGCTGTTGCTGTAGTGGCCGCATCAACCCACCCCCCCTCGCCCTCCCCAAACGTTGCCTGCTGGGATCCTCTCACCATCCTCTAAGCTCCATTGGTATGTGGATTACAATATTTGGATGCGTGTGTGAGACGGTTAGGGGGGACAGAGAGAGATAGACAGACAGACACAGAGAGACACAGAGAGATATGGAAGAAAATGCAGAATAGAACCAGTGAAGAGCAGAGGTGCCATAGGCACAATCAGAGAACACTGTATAAATATCAGAGGTCCGCGGTTGTTCAACGTCCTATCAGCGAGCATCAGAAATGTTACCGGAACAACTGTGGACATCTTCAAGAGGAAACTAGATTGTTTTCTTCAAGGAATGATCTGATTGTTGCCGCCGGAGGAGGCTAGTTTATCGTGCACCCCATACTCATCCTGTGAGCGGTAGCGCAAAAGCATTACAGAGGGCACAAAAGGTCTTTATCAGACCTCATCTTAGATTATTACATAAACAATTTCATCTATCCTTCACACCTTATAGTTACAATGTCAGCTAGTTACAGAGACTGTTCTATTTCAAGAGCTATATATTTACAATAAGTCATCATACATTAATGGTAGGTCTTATCGCTAACACATAATTGTTTGACCAATGGAGATATTACAGAGTCATAGGGGAGCTGCTGTTTATTATTAGTCTTCACAATACACTACTTGTTTCTCAATCTCATATGTCGTTCATCTACTGGAAGCGAAATATGGATACAGTGCAAGAATTTCAGGTAATTTATCCATGGTAATAAGATAGGGTTGTCATATCATACAGAGTGAGCTTAGATTTATCTCTCAATGGCTCAATTTTACTACAATCCAAGATATAGTGTTCGAGTGTGTGTCCCTGTCTTTGTCCACACACTTTACACTTTACTTCATCTAGATCCCTATACAAGCCGAACTGCCAGAGATACTTGTAGCCAAGTCTTATACGAGCTGTGACAACATCTGTTAGTCTACTGACTTTGTTACTTGCCCCATACACATGTTTTACTTCACACATTTCATTGTGTTGAACAATGGACCTGCTAGTTCTAGTTTGCACAGTTCTACTTTCTTCAAATTCATCCAGGAGTTCTCGTCTAATGACACTTTAAGGGACCTATTTGATAACTCAAGATTCCGTTCAATACTGTCTTTATTTACTGCAGCCTTAGCAAGGGCGTCAGCTTTGTCATGTTCCTGCAGGCCAATGTGAGAAGGAATCCACAACATTTTTATATTTACCCTCTTGCTAAGTATTCTTATATATCTACGTCTGGCTTCTGAGACAAGCACGTTATTACTTGATTGCAAACTGTTTATTGCTCGTAGTGAGGAAAGGGAGTCAGAATAATTAAGCTGTCTACTTCAGTGTTGTCAATAATTTCGAGTGCTACCAGTATCGCTACCAACTCAGCTTGCACTGTGGACGCCCAGTTATTAATTCTTATATTCCTTTGAATTGTGCTGCCATCGGGCTGATGAGCAATAACAGCACTTCCTGCCCTCCCTGTAGCTGTATTGAGTGATCCGTCAGTGTATATGGTCTGTGCGATGTGTTTCAGCTTGTANACCTTTGGGCACGATAAGAAATTATCAGGAGCAAACACTAAACCGAATGATTGAATAGCACTTGGAAGGGGTATGAGGACAAGGAACTGGGGTATGAGGACAAGGAGCTGGGGTATGAGGACAAGGAGCTGGGGTATGAGGACAAGGAACTGGGGTATGAGGACAAGGAGCTGGGGTATGAGGACAAGGAGCTGGGGTATGAGGACAGGGAGCTGGTGTATGAGGACAAGGAGCTGGGGTATGAGGACAGGGAGCTGGTGTATGAGGACAAGGAGCTGGGGTATGAGGACAAGGAGCTGGGGTATGAGGACAAGGAGCTGGGGTATGAGGACAAGGAGCTGGGGTATGAGGACAAGGAGCTGGGGTATGAGGACAAGGAGCTGGAGTATGAGGACAAGGAGCTGGGATATGAGGACAAGGAGCTGGTGTATGAGAACAAGGAGCTGGTGTATAAGGACAAGGAGCTGGGGTATGAGGACATGGAGCTGGGGTATGAGGACAAGGAGCTGGTGTATGAGGACAAGGAGCTGGTGTATGAGGACATTGAGCTGGTGTATTAGGAACAGGGCCCATCGGACCACCGGGTATCGAACGTCGACCCAGCTAGCAGTAAGTACGTGGTTAAACGATCAAACCAAACATGGCGTCTAGCTCATTAACGATCATGGCCCTGAGGCGTCTCAAAATAGGATTCTAGTCATTCTGCTGTATGGAGAAACTACTTAGGCTGTTTATGCTATTTGTTTATGTTTATCGAGGCTCTGTGATCTTATTCTGACGCAAAGATCTTGGTAAGTTTCACGAGTCTTCTTCAGTTCCAATACAAAGGTCACCTTTGTTCCAGTCTGAGTTGAATCAAATTACGGTAATTTTAGTGTATAACTTGGGTTCGTATCGACCCAGTGCGAGTTTGGCATGTGTGTGTGTGTGTGTGTGTGTGTGTGTGTGTGTGTGTGTGTGTGTGTGTGTGTGTGTGTGTGTGTGTGTGTGTGAGTGTTTGAAGGGATCAAAAATGTGTGGGAGAAGAGGATAAGAAAGAGCCACAGACAGCCTCATGTTAACATTCTTCAATATATTCCTTTTCACGATAGTCTCCCATTACATTTTGTTTTCTTTGTTCCCCTCGACAGGATCATTTTCTGAATAATAGGGCTAACTAACCTATAATGCCATGACTATCCGTTGTCGAGGACAGAAAGCCTATATTTAGGCTTATCGAGGTTTCCATAGACCACCTACGTAGACTGGTAGTCTACAAGTGTACGAGTATACAAGCCAATATGTATACTTGTATAGCGCAAACAACCAATTTAAGAAGCCACCCACATCATTGATAATGAAGTCAACACCTTCAACGTTAACTATTGGTCAATATCCTAAGCAAGGAGGCGGAGTCTCAGAAGAAGAATGCTAAATTCTTGCTCGTGATTGGCTGGACAGAACATCTCTAACCTTTACTACCTTTGCTGATTGGTGCAGGAGACTGGAGAAAGTGGGTCATCCGGTCGTGTGAGGACCAATGGTCAGAAACTATATTTATACTAAGATTGTTATAATATTTATAGAGCCATTTTGGGACCTTTGACAGATATTGAGAAACAAAATAATAACAATTTTGATTATATTCTTAATAATATCTTTGTGTAAATACGATAATAAAAAACTGCATTAATCAAAGAACAGCTTTCATTAACATTAATTCAAGATTCGCTTACTATTTTTGTTATTTTGCCATTTTAACTTGACCTTTACAGAAGGTCAAGAATGTTCCAGTAATGTTCCAGACTCATGACCTTCCAAGGCAAGTCTGGAGCAGAGACAACGCGGGCGGCGTCTCTAACCGGTGATTCACCGAAAATGTCACTTATAATGACTTGAACAAGGCAAGAACCGTTCTTGATCAGAGGCAAGAGATCTGCCGGTCAACACACTCGTAGATTGAGAGAGCCACAGTCCTACAGACTCACAAACTAACATGCTCACAGTATAAGAGACCCACAGACTCACAAACTAACATGCTCACAGTATAAGAGTCCCACAGACTCACAAACTAAGAATCAGACTCATAGACTCAAAATTAAAAGATAATTCCTGGGCTAGGGTCAACTCAATTAAACGATTCTTCGCGGCGGGGATCGTATTCCAGGGACCTGCCCGAAACGCAACGCGTACTAGTGGCTGTACAAGAATGTAACAACTCTTGTATATATCTCAAAAAAAAACTCAAACATACATAATGAATGTCGTACATTTATACAAAATCATCAATTTTCAACGCAACAAATGACGTCGTCCATTCGTTGAAGGGACTAGAGATGAGTATTCAACACACGGTGCTTGCCAGTGCTACACGAATGCACTAAAAGTCGTAGTGTCACGAACAAAATAAATAAATCCAATCGTATACATTACAGAAGTAGATAGACGAATCGACCCAAAAATTAGCTTGACGTTCAGGGGCAAATGTGTGGCACGAAAGACACGAAACGGAGATTCGTAGAGGTGTGGAAACGTGTAAGGAAATAAGTGAAGCGATGACGCAAATATTTTTAAATTAGTGCAGGTCGGCGTTCAATCCCCGATCGTCCAAGTGGTTGGGCTTCATTCCTTTCCCGCCCCAGTCCCATCCCAAATCCTTATATCCTGATCCCTACCAGGTGCTCTATAGTTGCAATGGTTACGCGCTTTCCCCGGATAAATCCCTCTCCCTTCTCCCGTGTATAGCGGTTGTTTAAGTAGCAGTTTTCACGTGAAATCTCAGTCATAAAACAGGCAATGTCAAGAAGCTAATCTTGACGAATCTCAAATATTAGCTGCGACAGGGACTCTGTACTTTGCACTTCTTGAAAGTTCCCCTTCAAGTCCACCTGACCCACGTCCATTTTCTATAGATAAGGGGCAAGGATTTATCAAGCCCGCGAGTGTAAACTGACGAAACCTATACAAGTTCCGTAGTGCGAAGGGGTTGTTTTATATAACTATAACACCTTGGGTTGTGAAGTTTCCCAGCTCGTCAACTGTTAAATAAATACTGAAACAGCCGCCATGATTAAGGAGACAAATGAGAGGCTACGTTCGCTGAGACGAAATTGCTTGGAAATTCTGACCTCTGTTCATTCAAAATGGGTCTGAGATATTGTTATGTACCCCAACTTATAAAATAAGGGGATTGCACTATGAGTGACGGTCCCCCATTACTGTTTAAGAAGAGATTTATTATTATTAACATCTTTATTGACAAAATTAATTACAATTTTTGCATAATCATGAGGATTTTGGTAGTCTGATTAAAGTGAGGATAATGCT
>WNGS01113158.1:59274849-59286889 GCA_020271785.1 Procambarus virginalis
TTTCGGCCCGCCTCTCAACTATCAACCAACTTAATTTTTTTCACACACCACACACACACACACACACACACACACACACACACACACACACACCACACACACCACACACACACACACACACACAATACACCCAGGAAGCAGCCCGTAACAGCTGACTAACTCCCAGGTACCTATTTACTGCTAGGTAACAAGAGCGTCAGGGTGAAAGAAACTCTGCCCATTTGTTTCCACCATCGCTGGGGATTGTTCCCCGGTCCCTAGGATTACGAGTCCCAACCGCTGTCCACTCAGCCAGAGGCCCATGTGAGTGGTTGTCGGTTTTGAGATGGTTTTCATTTGATGCTTTATGATTATTTTGAGCCACTGCGAGCTTGTGAGACTGATGAAGATGAAGACCCAAGAGGTGGCACGGGCACGAATAGCCCTTAAAACGTACAAGGAAAACCTAAACATTTATAAGTGTGGATTCACCTAATCCCCTTAATCGTAGGGAGCGGCGATGAGAAGCCGCATAGGCCTGGCTACCCACTTAGACCTATATTTTGCAGATCATATTCTTGTCTTGTGCTAAAGCCAAGTCGGCTTAGGACTGGCTTTACTCTCACTTGATATTCCCGTCGACCAGCCTACCTAAAATTGTTAACCCAAATCCTTGATTGGGCAGTTGCTCTTGGCAGGCGATTGGATGGCCGCTGTGTTGATGCTGTTGATGGAGGACTGTTGTTGACTGTTATGCTCGGGATACCTCCTTCCTTGCGCATCCCGTGATGTCTCTGTCTGTCTGTCTGTCTCCTCTCTTGGTACCTATAGTCGTTATGGCTTGGTGCTTTCCTATGATAATTCTCTCTCTCTCTCTCTCTCTCTCTCTCTCTCTCTCTCTCTCCTCTCTCTCTCTCTCTCTCTCCCCCCCCGCACCTTCAACACCTGCAAGCCAAAGCTGTTTGCTTTCCCCAGGTAAACAGAAGATGAATGCGGGTTTGAGCGGGAAACATAAGATGTTAGGACCAGGGGGGTTACCCCACCCCCCGGACCAGGCCCCCCCAGGTCGCTTCCCGTTCTCTACTGTCCAAGAAAAGAGAGAAAATGGGGAAACAGAGTTGATAAAAGAGATAATTACCTGCCGTCAATCACCACCAGTCCTGTGGTCTTTGGACCATGGTTTCTGGTGACACTGTGCCGCGATATCCGGCTATCCTCGTCCTCTCGCGATATCCGGCTATCCTCGTCCGACTCGCGATATCCGGCTATCCTCGTCCGTCTCTTATTTACACAGATGGGTACAGGAGCAGTCCCAGATAGCAGGCTGAGAGCTTTCCCTTCCCATAGTTCATGGTAAGCTATGACATTTTCCGGCAACTTGTCAGTCGACTAACAACCAGGTCCCCAAAGATTGCCGTCACACCGAATCCTCCCTGGCCAGGATTCGAACCCAGACCAATCTCTAGAGACACCCCGGATCGTGTGATTACCACAATGCCAACACAAGATGGAGGAATCTTGTAGATGTAGAGCAGCGTTGGAGAGAGAGACGCAGCTACGCTTTTCATATCTACTGCTCCACGTCCACCAGTTGATTGACAGTTGAGAGGCGAGACCAAAGAGCCAAAGTTCACCCCCCCCCCCCCACCTATTCCCTATTCAACTCCTATTTTTCCCCCCCAGCTCCTTTTATGTCCTCATGTCTCTTCCATGCACTATATAGGCATAGTGACTTGCTGCAGGGTCGGCGTTCGATCCCCCGATGACCTAAGTGGTGGGGCACCTATCCTTCAATCCTTCCTATCCCAGCTACTCTCCTGTCCCGTGCATATCTGTCATGTATCACTTAGTCAAACAAACTCACCACTTTCTCCAAATCTCTTTTCCTACCTTCCCACGAAGTCCTGAAACCCTTAGGAAGGTGAAGACTTGTTTAGTCAATGAAGTCAACCATTTAACGCTTGCTGCAGTTGACGGTAGAATATTCAATCGCAATGTGGCGATTGAATATTCAAATAGCTAGACCAATCAGGTGAAAGAGCCGGAGCGTGCCCTCTCGCTATTGGCTCTCTTGAGCGTGACGTCATCAGGATCGCCACACGCACTGTAACATCCACTTACGACATGTCTTAAGCGAACACGTAAGAGGACCTAGTACTGTAGTTCCTGGGCGCCACAGGTCGTAATATAAAGAGCGCGTAATTGACACCTGTCACAGGTCCGTCACTCTCAGACGAAACGCGTATCAATATTCTGTTGTCGTGAACTACAACCCTGCAAACATAAAACGTAACTGGCCCAATTTTCCGTTTGTTATAACTTGTAATAAAGTTATTACATCCTTGTACAACGTTTTTATGACGTATTAGAACGTTGCCACAACTTGTTAGGTGTTAAAACTTGTTCGAACAATGTAGCAACGTCGTGTGTTTGGCGGGTACAGGTTAATTATTATGACCATTAGTGACACTCTGATTGGCGCTCTGGTGGCCGTGGGGGTACGGTTGTTTCGCCTGCTCCTCCATTTGTTGACAACCCGGCGTGGAGTGCGGGCCTGGTGTGGCTGCTGACGTGTCCTAAGTGAAGTGCTTTACTGAGGGGCCCCCGGGGCTGTGTTGGCTTGCGGTATGGGCGTGCCTTTGCTCTCTGTCGTCAGGCAGGACTCTATTGGCCTGGAATTTTCCGGCAACACTTCCTACAGCGGTGGAAGTGGTGATTCTGGATATTATGCGTGATGGTGAATCCGTGACTATATCTGATCGCTGCGGTACGACGACGTATGTGGCGGTGTATGGGGGCACCCTACGAGTTCCCTGAGGACCTCCTGCGATGGTACTTTGCCCGTTTTGGGCAGGTGTATGATGTGCGATGAACGCTGTCTCCTCCGGGAGGTGGAAGGGTGTCCCGTGTGGGATCCGCACACTCGCCATACGCCTCCGGGGTCATGTTCCGTCATCAGTCATGCTATTGGGTTATCCTCTCCGTGTGTTTCATGTGGGCCAGCCCCGGACGTGTTTCCAGTGCGGCCTCTCGGGCCACCAGGCTGCAAGGTGTGAGGTGCTTTGGGTCACTCCTGTAAACCTCTTCCAGGAGATGGATTTTCCCGCATTGGCGGCCCCGGACCTGTCTCCAGGTGGTGGTGTGATGTGTGTTGATTCCCAGCCGTCTGGTGCCCCGTAGCCGGATTCTGCAGCTCGTCTGGATGTGGATGTTGACGGGATGGATTGTGCGGCCACGCTCCCGCCGCCAGCTTCCCCGCCTCAGCCGTCCGTGCCCCAGCCCGCCCGGACTCCGCCGTCTCTGCCTGCTCTGTCCCCGGATACGATGTCTCCCGTTGCTTTGGCTGTACACGAGAGGCTGTCTCCTGATGCGTGTGGTCCGGTGCCCCCAGTTGTAAAAGCTGCAGTTCTCAGGTATCGTGCTTTGAGGGCAAGTCCGCCGGAGAATTCTGTTGTAGTGGCGGATGGTGGGCGTGATAGCTCGGAAGACCGGCGGCCTGTCTCAAAGCAGTCGAGATGGGTTCGGAGTGTGTCTCCCCTTCGCAGTGTGCTTTGCATGGAGGTGGGGGAGTATGGTGCTCTGGCGCCCACCACCGTCGGTGACGGGGCTGTGGGGGAGCTCTGCGGTGTTTCTGGGGCTCCCTTCCTCTGCGCCTCCTGCTGTTGGCTCCCCGCAGTGGGAGGTTGCTCCTGATGCTCGGGACCTCGTCATGGTTCTGAGGAAGGATGTGCGCCGGGGGACCTCGGCACCTGTGTCTGGTGGCAGGGACCATGTTGCCTGAGTCCCCTGCAGTCCCCGCCCCCCTCCCTGCGGTGTCCTGTTCTGTGGGGACCTTGTCATGGCGTCCGGGGACGTGGTCCGTAAGGGTCAGGTGTTGGAACTCTCGGGATGGCCAGGTGCTTCCGATCCCGTGGTGCTCTTCCACACTCTGGGTGCCACGGGTGAGGGAGTTTATTTATGGGCTGCCGGATTTGATGCCTCAGCCTTGGGCGCCATCTGGTGGCCGGGTAACCCATGACGTCATGCTGATTTGGGAAGCGTACTGCTTGCACTTTCCAGTACGGTTTCCGCCTAAATACACGTAGTGCTTGTGCTTGCTTTGTGTATTCCCTGTCATGTAATTGATGCGTTGTCTTATGTGTTTACGTCATGTGTCCAGGTTGGCACGCCCTGTCTGGGTGTTGTGGTTGTTTTGTGTGGCTGTGTAGCATGACTGTCTCTCTCCTGCTGCTCCGGTGTGTGGGTGTTTGTTTGGCGGCTGGCTCGTCCTCTGTATGTGGGGGTCGGGTTTGTGTGCTGGGTGGCAGTGTTTGTCGGGTGTGTGTGTTCCTTTTTTTGTGTGAAATTTGTATGTTTGTACTCCCTGTCATTATGTACTGCCTTGTGTTATGTGCTTTCCATTATGTTTCCTGTTGGCACATCCTGTACGGGTGATGCGGGTTATTGTTTGTGTGTCCTTTGTTCTATTTCCTGTGTAATGTTTCCTATGTTATTTACTGTTATGCTTCCTGTGTTATCGCTTATGTATCTCTTGTGTTTCCCCATTGATGGTGTATTGTTTAGTAGGCAAGGGTTGTGTGTGCAGTGTGGCATGTACTATTTTGTCAGTGCTATGTTCATGTGTGTTGTGTTCTATGGTATGGTGTCTACTGTTGTGTGGTGTGCCGCATGTTACGTGTCTTGTACGTTGGTTTTATATTGTATTTTTTGTTTTGTTTTTACCTTAGTTTTATTGTGTTTTCCTTTGTGTAGTTTTGTAGTTACTGTCCGCACTTGTCATGCCCCGTCTGGGTGGTGCGGGGTTTCTTCTTCTGCGTTCCTATGTAATGTTTTAATGTTCTGTTTATGTTTCCACTTTTACGTTCTAGTGCTGTGTGCGTCATGTTCTGTGTTTATTGTTATTCTGCGTTTTCTGTGAAGTGTTATTCTGTGTGCTATGCTATGTTGTATTTCTGTGTTATGGTATTTGTTGGTGTGCGGTGTGGCGCTCACGCTCAGTTTTATTTGGTGCTTCGGTGCCGCTTCTCTGGAATGGTCTTTCTTTTAAAAATAAAAAGAAAAAAAAAATACTGACCCACAAGTAACCAGAGCCAGCTTGCATAAGCATTTGTGTTGCTGTTTACGAAACCTGTACATCTATGGCGGGTTTGTTTACATATATTTTAAACAGTTTGGGAGCTCTGAGGCGCTATAGGGTTGTTAATGACAATAACAACCTTGGGTTGTGACGTTCCCAAGCGCGTCAACTGTTTAATACAATCAAACAAAGCCGCCATGGTAAGGGAAAGATGCACAGGTTTCGTAATTGGTTGCATCAGTGTTTGATGAATCGTGTGTGGGGGGGGGAGGGGCTAGCCCCCGGCAGCTGTTTCAAGGTGGGGGGGGGCGCTTCATGATGATTTTTTGGGGCACTTCTGGCGCCCCAAATCATCATATGACGCTGTTTATGTCGTCTTCTGAATGCACCCGAGGTAATGCGACGTATGGGAACATATCCTGGTACAGTGGTTAGTGTGTGTGTGTCGCTGAGTAGTCCAGAGACGAGAGAGAGTTCGATCCCAGCCCATTGTTATAATGTTTTAGTCGCCAGTTGTCTAATACAAGCGCGCGCGCGTGTGTGTGTGTATTTACTATTTGTATTTACTATTTGTCTGCAGTATCCAGCTACTAGCTCTTGGACCCCCCGCCTTTCTAACCAATCTGGGTTTTTTCTCAGTTATATTTATTACATATATTTCTGACACACACACACACATCCCCAGGAAGCAGCCAGTAACAGCTGTCTAACTNATGCCTCTGTATGACTAACCATCCTGTGTGATGGGGATGTTTTAGCATCACGTAGTTAGCTTTTTTGACACACTGTACTCCACTTCATATAGTCTAGGGTAGCTGCACTAATGCAGATGTACCTAATGTATTAATAAAAAAAAAATTTAAATGTGTTACTTAGGTTTAGGTTACCTACAGTTTAGGGTAAAAGGTTCAGATTAGGGTTCACATGTCGTGTCCGTTCTGTTGGAGCGTCCGTTCTATTGTAGCGTCCGTTATGTTGTAGCGTCCGTTCTGTTGTAGCGTCCGTTCTGTTGTAGCTCCGTTCTGTCGTAGCGTCCGTTCTGTCGAAGAGTCCGTTCTGTTGTATCGTCCGTTCTGTTGTAGCGTCCATTCTGATGGAGCGTCCGTTCTGTTGTAGCGTCCGTTCTGCGTAGCGTCCGTTCTGTGTATCGTCCGTTCTGCTTGTAGCGTCCGTTCTGCTGGAGCGTCCGTTCTGCTGGGGCGTCCGTTCTGTCGTAGCGTCCGTTCCGTTGTAGCGTCCGTTCTGTCGCAGCGTCCGTTCTGTTGTAGCGTCCGTTCTGTCGTAGCGTCCGTTCTGTCGTAGCGTCCGTTCTGTTGTAGCGTCCGTTCTGTTGCAGCGTCCGTTCTGTTGTAGCGTCCGTTCTGTCGTAGTGTCCGTTCTGTTGTAGCCTCCGTTCTGTTGTAGCGTCCGTTCTATTGTAGCCTCCGTTCTGTTGTAGCCTCCGTTCTGTTGTAGCGTCCGTTCTGTTGTAGCGTCCGTTCTGTTGCAGCGTCCGTTCTGTTGTAGCGTCCGTTCTGTTGTAGTGTCCGTTCTGTTGTAGCCTCCGTTCTGTTGTAGCGTCCGTTCTGTCGTAGTGTCCGTTCTGTTGTAGCCTCCGTTCTATTGTAGCGTCCGTTCTGTTGTAGCGTCCGTTCTATTGTAGCCTCCGTTCTGTTGTAGCCTCCGTTCTATTGTAGCGTCCGTTCTGTTGTAGCCTCCGTTCTATTGTAGCCTCCGTTCTGTTGTGTCCCTCCGTTCTGTTGTAGCGTCCGTTCTGATGGAGCGTCCGTTCTGTTGTAGCGTCCGTTCTGATGGAGCGTCCGTTCTGTTGTAGCCTCCGTTCTGTTGTGCTTCCGTTCTGTTGTAGCGTCCGTTCTGATGGAGCGTCCGTTCTGTTGTAGCCTCCGTTCTGTTGTAGCTTCCGTTCTGTTGTAGCGTCCGTTCTGATGGACCTCCGTTCTGTTGTAGCCTCCGTTCTGTTGTAGCTTCCGTTCTGTTGTAGCCTCCGTTCTGTTGTAGCCTCCGTTCTGTTGTAGCGTCCGTTCTGTTGTAGCGTCCGTTCTGATGGAGCGTCCGTTCTGTTTAGCTTCCGTTCTGTTGTAGCCTCCGTTCTGTTGTAGCGTCCGTTCTGATGGAGCGTCCGTTCTGTTGTAGCGTCCGTTCTGTTGTAGCCTCCGTTCTGTTGTAGCCTCCGTTCTGTTGTAGCCTCCGTTCTGTTGTAGCCTCCGTTCTGTTGTAGCTTCCGTTCTGTTGTAGCCTCCGTTCTGTTGTAGCCTCCGTTCTGTTGTAGCGTCCGTTCTGTTGTAGCGTCCGTTCTGATGGAGCGTCCGTTCTGTTGTAGCTTCCGTTCTGTTGTAGCCTCCGTTCTGTTGTAGCCTCCGTTCTGTTGTAGCCTCCGTTCTGTTGTAGCGTCCGTTCTGATGGAGCGTCCGTTCTGTTGTAGCTTCCGTTCTGTTGTAGCTCCGTTCTGTTGTAGCGTCCGTTCTGATGGAGCGTCCGTTCTTGTAGCTTCCGTTCTGTTGTAGCGTCCGTTCTGTTGTAGCCTCCATTTCTGATGGAGCGTCCGTTCTGTTGTAGCGTCCGTTCTGATGGAGCGTCCGTTCTGTTGTAGCCTCCGTTCTGTTGTAGCGTCCGTTCTGATGGAGCGTCCGTTCTGTTGTAGCCTCCGTTCTGATGGAGCGTCCGTTCTGTTGTAGCCTCCATTCTGATGAGCGTCCGTTCTGTTGTAGCGTCCGTTCTGATGGAGCGTCCGTTCTGTTGTAGCCTCCGTTCTGATGGAGCGTCCGTTCTGTTGTAGCCTCCATTCTGATGGAGCGTCCGTTCTGTTGTAGCGTCCGTTCTGTTGTAGCGTCCGTTCTGTTGTAGCCTCCGTTCTGTTGTAGCCTCCGTTCTGTTGTAGCGTCCGTTCTGTTGTAGCGTCCGTTCTGTTGTAGCCTCCGTTCTGTTGTAGCGTCCGTTCTGTTGTAGCGTCCGTTCTGTTGTAGCGTCCGTTCTGTTGTAGCCTCCGTTCTGTTGTAGCTTCCGTTCTGTTGTAGCCTCCGTTCTGTTGTAGCCTCCGTTCTGTTGTAGCGTCCGTTCTGTTGTAGCGTCCGTTCTGTTGTAGCCTCCGTTCTGTTGTAGCCTCCGTTCTGTTGTAGCGTCCGTTCTGTTGTAGCGTCCGACCGTACTCTCAGCCACAGCTCAGGATGGAAGCAAGTCGACGAAGAACTCTGTAGGGTAAGGCAGGTCCTAGTCAACAACGGCTTCTCTAACGGTTTCGTTGAAGACATCATAAGAAGGAAGGTGAAACGCCATGCAACCTCTGAAGAGACAACTAACACAACACCTGTACCCCTATTAGACTATTTTATAGGAACTTCTTTCCACAGCTCATAAAACGGAGGAAAGGGTCTGAAAGATATTGTTAATAGAAACGTTATCCCTAAAGACAAAAATCAGAAGATACAACTGACGATTTACTATAAAACCAAGAAAACTGCCAACCTACTCATGAGAAACTCTCCAGACACAAAGCAGAACGCTTTGAAAGAGACCACTGTCGTCTATGCCTTCAAATGCCCACTTGGGGACTGTAAGCCTCAAAGAACTCAGTATATAGGCAAGACAACAACATCTCTTTCCAGGCGATTAACGATGCATAAGCAACAGGGCTCTATCAAGGAACATATAATCTCTTCCCACAACCACCATCACCAGAGAAGTCTTAACAAAAAACACGGAAATCATCGATAGATACAGCGATAGCAGGCGGCTTGATATCTGCGAGGCACTACACATTAAGAAGTCAACACCAGCAATCAACAGCCAATTAACGCACAACTATATTCTACCCACTTCAAGACTCCGCTCCAATATAGAAGCATCAAGAAATATGGCCAATAGGCCCTCTGTAGTTACTTCTATTCTTCCCTTTAGCTTATACCCATTGTTTCGTGTTCTGTGTTGTGTTGAAAGTTTGTTTTCACCTCACCCAAATGCAGGTATAAAATCGAAGCTGTTTAACTCTGTTCGTTATTTGTTTTGTCAGCTGTTTTATCTCCTGTCCACGGGGCTCACCATAGCCCGTGCTTCTTGCCCCGCTCCTGTGCCAGGTAAGTTACGGGCTCACCATAGCCCGTGCTTCTTGCCCCGCTCCTGTGCCAGGTAAGTTACGGGCTCACCATAGCCCGTGCTTCTTGCCCCGCTCCTGTGCCAGGTAAGTTACGGGCTCACCATAGCCCGTGCTTCTTGCCCCGCTCCTGTGCCAGGTAAGCTACGGGCTCACCATAGCCCGTGCTTCTTGCCCCGCTCCTGTGCCAGGTAAGCTACGGGCTCACCATAGCCCGTGCTTCTTGCCCCGCTCCTGTGCCGGTAAGTTACAGGCTCACCATAGCCCGTGCTACTTGGAACTTGTTCCGAGTAGCTGAATCTATAACAACAACAACAACTCTGCTCAGTTATAGTTGTGTGTGTGTAAACTAAAGTGTTTGAAAATGTAATAAGTTTTACGAAATGCGCTCAAGTGTCGTGTCAGACTAGAAATAAAAATGAATTTTGGAGAACTGATTTTTCAATTACCATCGACAGTAAAAAGAAACATAAGAAATATAGAAAAAATTCGTGTTAGAATTATTAATCTTACTTTTTCGGTCATATTTAATAATATATGTCTTCAGGAAAGACTGCTACCAAAATATACTAATATATATATATATATATATATATATATATATATATATATATATATATATATATATATATATATATATATATATATATATATATGTCGTACCTAGTAGCCAGAACTCACTTTTTGGCCTACTATGCAAGGCCCGATTTGCCTAATAAGCCAAGTTTTCCTAAATTAATATATTTTCTCTAATTTTTTTTCTTATGAAATGATAAACCTACCCATTTCATTATGTATGAGGTCAATTTTTTTTTATTGGAGTTAAAATTAATGTAGATATATGACCGAACCTAACCAACCCTACCTAACCTAACCTAACCTATCTTTATAGGTTAGGTTAGGTTAGGTAGCCAAAAAAGTTAGGTTAGGTTAGGTTAGGTAGGTTAGGTAGTCGAAAACAATTAATTCATGAAAACTTGGCCTATTAGGCAATTCGGGCCTTGCATAGTAGGCTGAGAAGTGCGTTCTGGCTACTAGGTACGACATATATATATATATATATATATATATATATATATATATATATATATATATATATATATATATATATATATATATATATATATTTTATAATATATTGTGGTAAAATAAAGTCCCCCTTCCACGTCGACCTATATTATAGTGGGAATTCCGTCACTGAAGAAAAGTGTTAGCTCGATATCTTTAAGTAATGAATTATTTTTTCTTATTTTTTTGTGTTATCGTCTTTTCCGTGAAAATAGAATGTTAGATAACCCGTTTTTGTCACGAGGTAATCCAGTCACCCCTGTCTGTAGCGACCTCCTGATATATCACGTTCTGGACGTGTATTGAACCCCATTATGTAACTCGGTCATTAATGGCGTGTGTGTGTGTGTGTGTGTGTGTGTGTGTGTGTGTGTGTGTGTGTGTGTGGGTGTGTGTGTGTGTGTGTGTGTGTGTGTGTGTGTGTGCGTGTGTGTGTGTTTGTGTGTGTGTGTGTTTGTGTGGTGTGTGTGTGTGTGTGTGTGTGTGTGCGTGTGTGTGTGCGTGTTGTGTGTGTGCGTGTTGTGTGTTGTCGTGTGTGTTTGTTGTGTGTGTGTGTGTGTGTGTGTGTGTGTGTGTGTGTGTTTGGTGTGTGTGTGTGTGTGTTTGTGTGTGTGTGTGCGTGTGTTTGTGTGTGCGTGTTGTGTGTGTGCGTGTGTGTGTGGTGTGGTGTGTGTGTGTACTCACCTATTTGTACTCACCTATTTGTGCTTGCGGGGGTTGAGCTTTGGCTCTTTGGTCCCGCCTCTCAACTGTCATCAACTGGTGTACAGATTCCCGAGCCTACTGGGCTCTATCATATCTACCCTTGAAACTGTGTATGGAGTCAGCCTCCACCACATCACTGCCTAATGCATTTCATCCGTTAACTACTCTGACACTGAAAAAGTTCCTTCTAACGTCTCTGTGGCTCATGTGGGTACTCAGTTTCCACCTGTGTCCCCTTGTTCGCGTCCCCCCAGTGTTCAATAGTTGTGTGTGTGTGTGTGTACTCACCTAATTCACCGAATTGTGCTTGCGGGGGTTGAGCTCTGGCTCTTTGGTCCCGCCTCTTAACTGTGTGTGTATGTATGTGTGTGTGTGTGTGTGTGTGTGTGTGTGTGTGTGTGTGTGTGTGTGTGTGTGTGTGTGGTGTGTGTGTGTGTGTGTGTGTGTGTGTGTGTGTACTCACCTAGATGTACTCATGTACATGTACTCACCTAGATGTGTCTGAAGGATCGATAAAGGCCATTGGGAACCAAATACGGGGTATTATGGGACTCTGGGAGGCAAGTAAGGCAGAGTATTGTGCGCTATATACAAGGTACTAGTAATATGGGACTCTAGTAACCACATGAGGGGGGTGGGGCGAGAGACGAGACTCCATCTCTGAACAATTCACAAACCAGTTGTTAAATCATACTTGAGAATCACCCTTAATAACTGTTCAACGGTTCCATTGTTTTGATTGTGCCAGAAACAGGAGCACAAGTCACAACTGTTGTTCCTGGACCCTGTGCTTGCGTTCTGTTATTGTGATAAAAGCCGCTTTATTAATTTATTTCAACTATTCTCTTGCACGGGAACATCCTAACCTAACTATCCTAGGGAATAACTACAACCTAACTATCCTAAGGAATAACTACCACCTAACTATCCTATCTTGAGGTTATCTTGAGATGATTTCGGGGCTTTAGTGTCCCCGCGGCCCGGTCCTCGACCAGGCCTCCACCCCCAGGAAGCAGCCCGTAGCAGCTGTCTAACTCCCAGGTACCTATTTATTGCTAGGTGAACAGGGAGCATCAGGAGGGGGGGGGAAAGAAACTCTGCCATTTTTTTCCGCCTCCGCCGGG
>WNGS01113158.1:59291637-59304452 GCA_020271785.1 Procambarus virginalis
GACCTCCCCCCCCCCCGCCCTGCCAACCCACCTGGATGAGTACACACTCAGAAAATATGGGTGGGCAGACTGCATTTTTTCTGGACTTTTGGAAAGCCTTTGACACAGTTCCCCATAAAGGCTGTTACAAAAGATGGAGCAACAGGCAGGTGTAAAAGGGAAGGTGCTCCAGTGGATAAGGGAGTATCTAAGCAACAGGAAACAGCGAGCAACTGTGAGTGGGGAGACATCAGAGTGTGAGATGTCACCAGCGGAGTCCCACAGGGCTCTGTACTTGGACCCATCCTGTTTCTAGTATATGTAAACGATCTTCCAGAGGGTATAAACTCTTCCTTTCAATATTTGCTGATGCAAAAATTATGAGAAGAATCTAGACAGATGAAGATAGACAAAGACTATTGGATGACCTGGACAAACTGGAGGAATGGTCTAGAAAATGGCTACTAAAGTTCATCTCAGGAAAGTGTAATGAAATTAGGCGAAGGGAACACCTCCCAATTCACCATCTAGGAGGCGAAGTCCTGCAAGAGTCAAATAGAGAGAAAGATTTAGGGGTTGATCACACTGAACCTGTCCCCAGAGCCCCACATCAAAAGGCTATCATCAGTGGCATATGCTAGCTTGGCCAACATAAGAAGTGCCTTCAGAAGCTTGTGTAAAGAATAGTTCAGGACCTTGTATACCACTTATGTCAGATCAATCCTGGAATATGCAGATCCAGCCTGGAGTCCATACCTAGTTAAACACGAGACAAAGTTAGAGAAGATTCAGCGGTATGCCACCAAACTCGTCCCAGAACTGAGAGGTATGAGCTACGGGGGGAAGGCTAAGGGAGCTGAACCTCACGTCCCTGGAAAACAGAAGAGTAAGGGAAGACATGATGTTATGGCCAGCTTGGCAAGTAACCGAGTTCTTGCTGTTATAACCTGTTCTATATCCAACCACCCCAAGTTGGTGGCAAGTTTTCAAGAACTGTCTGTGGCAAGGAGGGGGGGGGGATAAACAATGCACCATTACACCTTCACCACTATATATATTATATGAAAGTATTACTACACATATTTACAAAGTGTCGCCTTCAATCAGGACACGATACATCGCCAGTGCTCATCAAATCCCGGCGAATCCAATTTCCAGGTACACTCGTCCACATCTAATGGCAAACACCTGCGAGTTCACCTTCAATTCGGGTCATCCACGCACACCGTATCGTCACAATGTAATATCTTGCCTTGTTGTAATACCTTGCCTGGAATCTTGACCGCGCACCCCGCTACTACCACTGAACTAACCGCGCAATCTCCACTCTTTCTATGGTAATAACGGATGCTCTACCGATCATGTAAGATGTTAACACTCGGGCCGTCATACGAAGACGTAAACCAGTAAACAGAGAGAGAGAGAGAGAGAGAGAGAGAGAGGAGAGAGAGAGAGGAAGAGTGAGGCAGAGCGAGAACGAGAGCAAGGGGGGGGGGGGGGAGAACGAGAGCAAGGGGGGGGAGAGCGAGTGAGAGTGAGACACTAGTGAGGGAGCGAGACAGAAAGATAGAGATATTCGTACTCACAGCCTATCGCATGAGTTACCGAGTGACGCTGCCACCACCCTGAGTTACCGGACAGGGGACCGGAGTGAGATTCATAGGTGTTGCAGATGGAATAACCTACCAGGACAGGTGTAGGGGACAATTGAACGGTACAAGGATCCTGGCCTGACACTCGAATAATCCTGACCACTTGGGAACTATAGAATACACAAGAATAAGGCGGGACACACCCAATACTAAACCCTCAACACGGGACGGACGGGGGGAGGAGTACTGGATAATTACGGACACTAGGTCAAAGGGACGGTAGGCCCAATATCACTAAGACAAGGAACCATTAATACACATTTAATAACACTTGATAATATATAACTTTATTTAAAATAATTAAATCTGCACTTCCCTAACTTATTCCTACTGGAGGCCAAGAGTACTGAATGAGGTGCTTTAGTTCAAGAGAGCCGTACTTACTCGTATGTTGTTCCACAGTTCTCCTGGAGATGATGTTCCCTCCCTGAGTCCACACACACCGTCCTCCTGGGCTGCGCCCACTCTACTGTTTCTCTTCCCTGATCTCTTCCTCCTCAGCTGAACATGAGGGTTTATATTTAATGTGGAGGAGTTAATCCCTGTAGATTACCATGACGGCATCAACTCTGACCTCCTAGTGACCCGGTGACCGTTGACCTGTCCTCCTGGTTAACTGGTACCGAGGTGTAACTTCTTCCATTGTCTGCCGCCGCCTGACTGGCGCCTGTGGTTTGTTCATCCTCCACGTGGCTTGTTCATACTGTTATGATGTTCATGTTGTACTACTATGTACTGTTCTCTTGTTACAACAATGACCCAATACCCCACCTCTGCTTTCCAGTTATACACTGGCAGAGGGAGCACACCACTGACAGGGGTCTCGAATAATCACATACAGGGGTAGCTAGCACCCTGGCAGAAGTCTCCAGCAGTTCACTAGCAGCACTTCTCAACAGACGCACCACTGTCGTCGTGTAGCTCTTCCTGGCCAATCCCAGGTACGTCGGTCCATACAACACTGCATAAATCCAGCAGCTAACACACTGCTATAAACGACGGCGGCCACTTTGTCCTCTCACAGGACCAAGTCAAGAGTTCTTGGACTGCCCAATGTGACCTGCCCTCCTCAGTGCAATCACCTCCTTACGTCACCTCTGAGAACATAAAACGTCATTAGCTATACAGACAGTATACTGGGTGACATTAGGATAACACCCATCCACCGGGGAACTGAAATTATAATTGTAGTCGCAACATAGATGGCGTTGATCTTGATACGCCACCGACCAGAGGTCATCATTATCGACTTCTCCTTCTAACCGAGGCAGGAAACCGGAGCCTTTCACCGATGCCTCGCCACCACCAACAGATGGCGTTGACTACGTTGCACCCAATACCAGGTTCATGGAGTGCAGGTTCTTAGATGACGCTGAAATCGCCACTCCACACTCCAGCGATGGTGTCGATACCGTAACACATGACAACCTCCTACAAAATTCTCAGGGGATTTTTTTTTTTTTTGTGGGATATTCCTGTGCGTGTCCTAAGCCTCTGGCTGGCCCACTAAGTGTTGCGTGTTTCTGTTTTACTTAGGCGGAGTATGAGTATTTATAACTTGTATGGTCAGTTCAGTAAGATTTTGCAATATGTGTTTAACAACTTCTTCTGCTCTGCTGAATCTAAGTTGAAATCTTAATGGGTTTGTAACTCTGCACTGTGTGAGATAATGTTCCAGTGGTCTGTTGGGGCATTTCTCCACAGTGTTGACATTTCCTCTCATCTTCCGTCAGGGGAATTGACAGGGTGGACAAAGACAAACTGTTTAACACGGGTGGAACACGAACAAGGGGACACAGGTGGAAACTTAGTACCCAGATGAGCCACAGAGACGTTAGAAAGAACTTTTTCGGTGTCAGAGTAGTTAGTAAATGGAATGCATTAGGCAGAGATGTGGTGGAGGCTGACTCCATACACAGTTTCAAATGTAGATATGATAGAGCCCAGTAGGCTCAGGAATCTGTACACCAGTTGATTGACAGTTGAGAGGCGAGACCAAAACGATTAAGCTCAATCCTCGCAAGCACAACTAGGTGAGTACACACACACACACACATAGTATAGATATGATAGAGCCCGATAGGCTCTGGAACCTGTACATCAAATTTGATTGACAGTTGAGAGGTGGGACCAAAGAACCAGAGCTCAACCCCCGCATGCACAGCTAGGTGAGTACACACACGAAACAGTGTAACAAACTAGGTTTGTTGTATGAATTATTCAGTATGGTTTCTCATAGACTATGAGGGTTTAGACAGTTAGCGGCAAGTGGTAGTGACCTGATTGGTAGTGACTTGATTGGTAGTGACACAAGCGACTTGAGAATGGTCCAGGACGGACCGAAACGTCGTCGTCCCTTCAACTTCTAGTGTGTGGTCTGGTCAACATACTTCAGCCACGTTATTGTGACTCATCGCCTGCACAGTGACCTGACTCCGGAAGCACGAGGCATCTCTCCTGGGATTAGCGGTTTAGGTCACAAAATGGCCGGCGTCTTTGTCTTAAGCAACGTATAATGAATTATTTTTACAGAATTCAGTAATTTAGAGAAATTCAAGTCTTCATTCAAATTGTATTCAATAGTATTCCTGTTTAAAGTATCAAGAGTATCCTCAATTGTCGGAATACTGAGTAAGTCACCATCAGTGTCGTCACTAGCCGGGACAAGCCCTTGGTGCGGAGCGACCTTGATGACCCTGCGGTCACGGGGTCACCAAAGCCCTCCACATTTAGTAATTCTCAAAGGTCAAATAGCCATTTTGTATTTGGAAATAGCCTTTCCCTAAGATGCCTGTGCAATTACCTTCAGTTTAAGAGAGTTCAACCATCTGGGTTGGTCAGTGCAACAGAGATTAGTTGTTCAACTTAAACCCTGCTAGTGAACTTAGTGAGCCTGGTGTAGGAATACCCCCCTAGCTCTGACCAGCTGTGAGGCAGGCAGAGTGAGGGAGACTCAGTGTGGGCAGGTCAACATCTGGGAGAGGTCCCCCCATCTCCACCTCTCCCCACGATCAGCATTACATCTAGCTGGTTGCAGTCAAAGGTAGAGTCTGCTGTAATTTTGTATAGGGAATTAGTTCATATCATGCCTCTAGGGAGTGTTAACTATAGGGAGTGCTTATATTTAGATTTTGTTTAGTTTTTGATTAAATAAAACCAATTAGATGTAATTTCCATTTTATTATTTCCATGTCTCATTGTCCTTTTCACGTGGTCTCCACGAGGCTGAGTTTAGTTGGGCCGCAAGCCTAATAAAGCATAAGAGTTTAGCTATCCCTTTGTTTGCTATAATTCCCCACACTTAACGTAGATTCTTCCCTCCTATTCCAAATAACTGCGGATCAAGCCCCTAGGTTTATTGAGCGCTCAATCGGTCCAGACCCCGGTTGTTGAGCTTCGTGTTAATGGTCTGGTGGTGGCAGCAGAAGGAGGTTCTAGAGTTTGTTATAGGTCTAGTACCACGTCGTGAGGCTGAAGAATCTTAACCGCTCAAAACGGCAAAGGCCGAATGGCGTGGGACTCGGCTTCGAGTAGCTCTGGGGTTCCCTTGGTAGAAGAGAAGTAGATAGAATAAGGGCAGAGGGCTGAAGGGGTTGAAGAGTAGATAAGAGCAGAGACGAGAACTCCCCTTCCCGTGTTACAACAGAGAGAAAGATCTAGGAGTTGATATTGCACCAAACTGTCTCCTGAAGCCCACATAAAAAGAATAAAGTCTGCTGCGGCGTATGCGAGGCTGGCTAACATCAGAACTGCCTTCAGGAACCTGTGTAATGAATAATTCAGAACCTTGCATACCACGTATGTAAGACCAATCCTGGATTATGCGGCCCCAGAATGGAGTCCGTACCTCGTCAAGCGCAAGACGAAGCTGGAAAAAGTTCAGAGTATGCCACTAGGCTAGTCCCGGAACTAAGAGGCATGAGTTACGAGGAAAGGCTGCGGGAAATGCACCTCACGACACTGAAAGACAGAAGAGTAAGGGGAGACATGATCACTACCTACAAAATTATCAGAGGAATTGACAGGTAGATAAGGATAAACTGTTTAACACGGGGAGTCCACAAACAAGGGGACACAGGTGGAAACTGAGTACCCAAATGAGCCACAGGGACGTTAGAAAGAACTTTTTCAGTGTCAAAGTAGTTAACAGATGGAATGCATTAGGCAGTGATGTGGTGGAGGCTGACTCCATACACAGTTTCAAATGGTGATATGATAGAGCCCAGTAGGCTCAGCAATCCGTACATCAGTTGTTGCAAGTTGAGAGGCGGGACCAAAGAGTCAGAGTTCAACCCCCACAAGCACAACTAGGAAAGTACAACTAGACGAGTACACACACACACACACACACACACACACACACACACACACACACACACACACAAAATTCTCAGGGGAATTGTATGCAGGAACATGCATTAGGCAGTGATGTGGTGAGGCTGACTCCATACACAGTTTCAAATGTAGATATGATAGAGCCCAGTAGGCTCAGGAATCTGTACACCTGTTGATTGACAGTTGAGAGGCGGGACCAAAGAGCCAAAGCTCAACCCCCGCAAGCACAATTAGGTGAGTACAATTAGGTGAGTACACACACACACACACACACACACACACACACACACACACACACACACACACACACACACACACACACACACACACACACACACACACACACACACTCACACACATTCACACTCTACAGAGACTACATAACAGGCACCATGACAATGGGAGGACCAAAAATAGTAGTAGCAGTAATATACAACCCTCCACCCAATGACAGAAGACCCAGGCAAGAGTATAACAACAACAACATGGCAGTTAACACTATAATTGAGAGGGCAGCCTCTGCTGCCTGTAGAAATAAATCCCATCTGCTCATCATGGGGGACTTCAATCACGGAAGGATAGATTGGGAGAACAAAGAACCTCATGGAGGTGAGGATACGTGGAGAGCTAAACTATTGGAGGTGGCGACAAGAAACTTCTTAAGCCAGCATGTCAGGGAACCCACAAGGATGAGAGGAAACGATGGACCAGCAAGACTCGACCTAGTCTTCACTTTGAACGACTCCGACATAACGGATATCGGTTTCGAGGACCCAGTAGGAATGAACAACCACAGTGTACTGACGTTTGAGTATCTGGTTGAAGAAGGGTTAAAGAATTCGAGGAGGGGAACTGAAAACAAAAGGCTGGCATTCCGTAAGGAAAACTATGAGGAGATAAGGAAATTCCTAACAGATATAACATGGGAAACAGAGCTCAGAGGAAAGACGGCCAAGACATGATGGACTACATCACGCAGAAGTGCAAGGAGGCAGTAGACAAGTTTGTCCAGTCCAAAAGGAAAACAACGAAATGAAGATGAAAAACCCTTGGTTTAACCAGAGATGTAGGGTAGCTAAGCAGTAAAGTAAAAGGACATGGAGAAACTATAGGAATAACAGGACACTTGAGAGCAGAGAAAGATACCAGAATGCCAGGAATGAATATGTCAAGTTGAGAAGAAGGGCAGAAGGGCAATACGAAAATTACATCGCAAGCAAGGCAAACACTCAACCTAAATTGCTGCACAGCCACATCAGGAGAAAAACAATAGTAAAGGAAAAGGTAATGAAACTGAGGATAGGGGCAGACAGATTCGCTACTAACGACAAGGAAGTGTGTGAGGAACTGAATAAGAAATTCTGGGAGGTCTTCACATTAGAGCAAAGGGAAGTTCCAGAGATAAAGGAAGGAATAGTTAACCAGGAATCACTAGAAGAGTTTGAGATTATCAGCGGGGCTGTAAGGAAGCTCTTGCTAGAGGTGGATGAGACAAAGTCTATTGGCCCGGATGGAATCTCCCCTTGGATACTAAAGGAAGGAGCAGACGCACTGTGCCTGCCACTCTCCATAGTGTATAACAAATCACTGGTAACAGGGGAATTGCCAAAAATTTGGAAGACTGCTAATGTAGTCCCGATATACAAGAAGGGTGATAGACAGGAAGCACAGAACTACAGGCCAGTGTCCCTAACCTGCATAACATGCAAGCTGATGGAGAAGATTGTGCGAAGAAAGCTAGTGGAACATCTGGAGCGAAAGAGCTTTGTAACACAACATCAACATGGGTTCAAGGATGGCAAGTCCTGCCTCACAGGATTAATTGAATTCTACGACCAGGCAAGAAAGGGAGGGGTGGGCAGACTGCATATTTTTGTATTGCCAGAAAGCCTTTGACACAGTACCACACAAGAAGCTAGTGAAAAAGCTGGAGATGCAGGCAGGAGTGAAAGGGAAGGTACTCCATTGGATAAGGGAGTATCTAAGCAACAGAAGACAGCGAGTCACTGTGAGGGGTGAGGTCTCAGATTGGCGAGACGTCACCTGTGGAGTCCCGCAGGGTTCAGTCCTTGGATCTGTACTGTTTCTGATATATGTAAATGATCTCCCAAAGAGTATAGAATCGTTCCTCTCATTGTTTGCTGATGATGCAAAAATTATAAGGAGGATTAAAACAGAGAATGATAGTAGGAGGCTACAAGATGACCTATACAGACTGAATGAATGGTCCAACAAATGGCTACTAAAGTTCAGCTTGAGTACATGCAAAGTCATGAAACTAGGCGGTGGAAACAGGAGGCCAGACACAGGATACCGAATGGGAAATGAAGTACTTCATGAAACGGACAGAGAGAAAGATCTAGGATTTGATATCACATCAAACCTGTCTCCTGAAGCCCACATAAAAAGAATTACATCTCCGGCATACGCGAGACTGGCTAACATCAGAACAGCCTTCAGGAACCTGTGTAAGGAATCATTCAGAACCTTGTACACAGCATATGTAAGACCAAACATGGAGTGTGCGGCCCCAGCATGGAGCCCGTACCTTGTCAAGCACAAGAAGCTTGTTTAACACAAGGGGCACACGCACTAGGGGACACAGGTGGAAACTGAGTGCCCAAATGAGCCACAGAGATATTAGAAAGAACTTTTTTAGTGTCAGAGTGGTTGACAAATGGAATGCATTAGGAAGCGATGTGGTGGAGGCTGACTCCATACACAGTTTCAAGTGTAGATATGATAGAGCCCAATAGGCTCAGGAAACTGTACACCTGTTGATTGACGGTTGAGAGGCGGGACCAAAGAGCCAGAGCTCAACCCCCGCAAGCACAACTAGGTGAGTACAACTAGGTGAGTACAAGACGAAGCTGGAAAAAGTCCAAAGGTATGCCACTAGACTAGTCCCAGAACTAAGAGGCATGAGTTACGAGGAAAGGCTGCGTGAGATGCACCTTACGACACTGGAAGACAGAAGAGTAAGGAGAGACATGATCACTTCCTGCAAAATTCTTAGAGGAAATGACAGGGGTAGATAAGGATCAACATTTTAACACGGGAGGTACGCGAATAAGGGGACACAGGTGGAGATTGAGTACCCAAATGAGCCACAGGGACGTTAGAAAAAACTTTTTCAGTGTCAGAGTAGTTAACGGATGGAATGCATTAGGCAGTGATGTGGTGGAGGCTGACTCCATACACAGTTTCAAGTGTAGATATGGTAGAGCGCAGTAGGCTCAGGAACCTGTACACCAGTTGATTGACGGTTGAGAGGCGGGACCAAAGAGCCAAAGCTCAACCCTCGCAAGCACAACTAGGTGAGTACAACTAGATGAGTACACACACACACACACACACACACACACACACACACACACACACACACACACACACACACACACACACACACACACACACACACACACACACACACTTCCCACACAAAAGCAAGTCATATAAATAGACCAACAACAGCCCGCCCCTCACCCGAGTCCACCAGAGAGAAACAACACTCCTTTATATCTCAAAGAAAATTCATTAAATATCATTAGCAGGAGTGACTGCTTGACAAACGAGCGGCCTGAGTGGAGGTACACCACCTGGCTATTTTGGGAAGGTGTTGGTAGGTGGGTGCAGGTGGGTGGTGGCCTGGGGACTATACCCCTTTCAATGGGGGTTTTGGCAGCATTGGGCACAAAAGACGCGGGTGATGTGTTGTATTCTCTTTAAAAAGGCAAATTGGCTCCGATGCATTAATCAGGAATTTATCTAAGATACTTTAGTTCAATTTATTTAATGGTGAACTTGCTGCTTCCGGCGAAAAGTTCAAAACTAAGTTAAATTTAATCTAGTCTAACTAAGCCTTAACTAACCTGTCTTAGCCTTAATGTAGCCAAGGTAAACTTGGTGTAACTATTCCTACCAAATTTTGTAACTTAGTCTAGCATCCATCTTAACTTAGTCTAGCATCAACCTTAACTTAGTCTAGCTCCATCCACCTTAACTTAGTCTAGCATCAACCTTAACTTAGTCTAGCATCAACCTTAACTTAGTCTAGCATCCATCTTAACTTAGTCTAGCATCCATCTTAACTTAGTCTAGCATCCATCTTAACTTAGTCTAGCATCCACCTTAACTTAGTCTAGCATCCACCTTAACTTAGTCTAGCATCCACCTTAACTTAGTCTAGCATCCACCTTAACTTAGTCTAGCATCCACCTTACTTAGTCTAGCATCCATCTTAACTTAGTCTAGCATCCACCTTAACTTAGTCTAGCATCCACCTTAACTTAGTCTAGCATCACCTTAACTTAGCCTAGCTCCATCCACCTTAACTTAGTCTAGCATCCACCTTAACTTAGTCTAGCATCAACCTTAACTTAGCCTAGCTCCATCCACCTTAACTTAGTCTAGCATCAACCTTAACTTAGAGCCTAACCACTTCCTGAACTTAGCCAAAGCCTTCCCTAAGCTGGTTTAACTTAACTCAGCATTAACTAAACTGACCACAATCCCAACTCATTCTTACCTGTCTAAGCCTAACCTAACTTAAATAAATTCTTGTTTAGCCGAGCTGCGTTTGATTGTTTCAAGCGTAGACCAGACACTAATGTGAACTGGATGGCTTACCCGGCTCTGCCCGGTCTCTTTTCTCTCCTTCCCCACCTCCGCTTTCCTCCCTCTTACCTAATATGTACTTACCCATCAGGTATTTAATCATAGGTACATGATAAGGTATACGGTACTTACCTTATGGTACCTGATAAGGTATATGGTACTTACCTTATGGTACCTGATAAGGTATACGGTACTTACCTTATGGTACCTGATAAGGTATACGGTACTTACCTTATGGTACCTGATAAGGTATACGGTACTTACCTTATGGTACCTGATAAGGTATACGGTACTTACCTTATGGTACCTGATAAGGTATACGGTACTTACCTTATGGTACCTGATAAGGTATACGGTACTTACCTTATGGTACCTGATAAGGTATACGGTACTTACCTTATGGTACCTGATAAGGTATACGGTACTTACCTTATGGTACCTGATAAGGTATACGGTACTTACCTTATGGTACCTGATAAGGTATACGGTACTTACCCTATGGTACGTGATAAGGTATACGGTACTTACCTTATGGTACCTGATAAGGTATACGGTACTTACCTCATGTACCGTGTAACACTATGAGTGTGTTTTGTGTTTAATATGAACATACAGCATGAGTTAGCCAGATAAGATTTAGAGAGGTTACCTTGAGGTGCTTCCGGGGCTTAGTGTCCCCGCGGCCCGGTCGTCGACCAGGCCTCCAAAGGTTGGGCGCCAGGTTGTTGGCCCTAGTAATTAAAAAAGTCACACCTAGAGGAGTTAATGACCACAAATTGACCAGTGGTCAGGTCGTGTGAAATTACCTTGTTTCTGTTAAGCCAGTAAATGCAGCTGGGTGTGTCCTTCATACAAGCCGCTGTGGAAGGTGTGGCTTGGTAGAGGGCCTGGGGCTATCTACTTAGTGGGCGGGGTTTAGCTCCCAGATTTGCAATAAATACCCAGGGAACTGTACATTCGAGAAGACAGCAGCATCAGCAGAGAACAGATCAGGCAGAGAGGCTGGACGATTGAACAGCAGCCAGTCCAGGCTATCAGGCTGGGTGGGGACTCTCCTTATCAACCCCCTCCACCCACCCTCTCTATCCAGATTAGGCTCATTCCTTGGTGAGTTGAACGTGAAAGTGACTTATTTCGTGTCTTCCAAACGGAAGGTGCCGTGTGATTATCAGGGGCAGACAGCTGTAGTGTCCTCAATGTCTTGTGTAATGACTCACATTGTATAGTAATCCTGACAGAGTGAACATTAAGTTAAATTGCTTGAATTATGATACTTATCATGTTAAATATACTTGATTAACTTACTTTGTAATCTGACTTTAGTTTTGTTCCCTAGATCTTGGGTTTTCTGATATATTGCCCGCTAGAGTGTGGAGCACTCTGAGTTCACTGATTTAAAGAGTATGAGTACATGTTTACAGCAGATACAAGAGTATGAGTGCAAACAAGCCTGAATGGTCCCCAGGACTAGATACAACTGAAAACTCACACCCCAGAAGTGACTCGAACCCATACTGCCAGGAGTATGAGTACATGCTTACAGCAGATACAAGAGTATGAGTACATGCTTACAGCAGATACAAGAGTATGAGTACATGCTTACAGCAGATACAAGAGTATGAGTACATGCTTACAGCAGATACAAGAGTATGAGTACATGCTTACAGCAGATACAAGAGTATGAGTACATGCTAACAGCAGATACAAGAGTATGAGTACATGCTTACAGCAGATACAAGAGTATGAGTACATGCTTACAGCAGATACAAGAGTATGAGTACATGCTAACAGCAGATACAAGAGTATGAGTACATGCTTACAGCAGATACAAGAGTATGAGTACATGCTAACAGCAGATACAGTTGATAAATTTCTTGAGTAACATTTGACAATAACTTAGAGTACAGACAAGTTCCGTTCCTTATCTTGGATGTACTGAACCAGAATGGATGGTGGCAGCACTTTCCTCCTTTCTACTTCACTCTACATCTCTTTTCTACTCTCTACTTCTACTTCCTACTCTCTCTCGCCTCTCCCTCCGCCTCTCCTCAAACTTACCCTCTCACACTGACGACACTCCTCGCTACTCCCATGCTCCCTACCCCTCCCACCTCTCTACTCTACTTTTTACTTCATTATTCATATCTTTTCCTTTTCAAATTTTGGATACTTTACAACCTGATAAGGTATATGGTACTTATAGGTAAGTACCCTTTTTAACTTGCTTGGAGG
>WNGS01113158.1:59312869-59326663 GCA_020271785.1 Procambarus virginalis
GCCATCGAACGGCGTCATGGCGACTGGTGGAGTTTCACGCAGCGTCTCACCTACAAATGTTGACGATGCCTTTGAGGACACTGGAAGACCACTGTTGCATACCACACATTTGGATCATGAACGTCACCCGGTCTTGGAAGAGGATCTAGATGGAGATTTCCTAGACAGCAAATATCACAGCAAGGCAAATAGATTGGAGGCGAAACGCCGCCAACTTACGGAGGTAAACAGAGACCATGCCGGCACCACGCGGCCTCAGTATCAACTTCCACAGCTCGACCAAGGTAGGCAAAGTTCTTCTGATTTGCAAACTTTCATCATTGCCTTTGATGGTGAAGAGGAAAATGTGTTCAGAAATAGCCGGGCGCAAAGTATCTTATATAATGCCATTCCAAAGATATTCGGGATCAGCGTGCACAATATGAGACCAAATAAACAAAAAAACCTGATCGCAGTGGACCACAAACATGGCGAAGAACTAAAGCTTTCAGACATTACTGACATCTGTGGCCACAAAGTCAAGTGCTATATACCACTAGGGGACCGATTAACTAAATATGTAATCCGACATGTGGTAGACATCAGTGTAGACGACATCAAAGCACAACTTGAGACACATGACATCCCGATCCATGGAATCAAAAAATTTATGCGAAGAACAAACGGAGAACTGAGTGATACAGGCACTGCTCTGCTTACCTTTCTAGACTACATTCCCCCTGAGAGGATTTGGTTAAATGGCTTCCTCCATAAACTAGAGGTGTATATACCACGTCCCACTCAGTGCTTTAAATGTAAAGGTTTTAACCATACCTGGAAAGGCTGCACCAAAGACATTAAATGTGGGAAATGCTCTGGTCCCCATTACACGCAAGATTGTACATCAGATACACTTACCTGCTCAAACTGTGGTGGCGATCACGACATTACATTCAAACAATGTCCTTCATACATAGCAGCAGCAGCAAAAACTAAGGTTCTCCCTACCAACAACCTGCTATACAGTAGTGCATTGAAACAACCTAACACAGCCCATCATCAAACACTACCTCACACTCAACCACAACCTTTGCGTGTACCTGATATATCTGTCACCGACACTCCCACAACCCCAGGGTCCAACCATCTCTCACAAAATGCACAACTGAATCCTGATCTTGTTGAAACTCTTGTCACTCGCATTGAAAATGATCTTGTTGAAACTCTTGTCACACGCATCGAAAATGCACTAGAAAAGACGCTGGACCGACTTCTAACTAAATTTTTTACACAAGTAACACAACCCACCCCTGAGGCTGACCCAAAAGACATCCCATCAACAGCTACAGACACTGACATCCGCCCAAACAAAGCCACCATTGCTGGACACACATTGTTTGAACAGATGATAGAAAAACTCATAAATAACTCCCTAGCACGCCTTACCAAAATCATTCCACAGGCTGACTTGCCACAAACCCAAACCGCCAGTACCAAGAGTAAGACACAGCCCACATCCACATCTAGGTATCCAACACGTACTACTACTGGCATGCCAAGGAAAACAGACACATCCATAACCCACACATCCTAAATGGCTCCCCTAACCTTCATGACTTGGAACGCAAAAAGCATTAAAACATCCCTCACAGAACTTAAACAATTCCTTTACTCATCCAAACCGGACTTAGCTTTCATAACCGAATCCTGGCTCACCCCAAACAAAATCCTATTTTTAAAAACTTTCAGATGCAGAGACTGGACAGACCAAACCGTATGGGTGGTGGTATTTTCCTCCTAACACGGAGTAACATGACATGTAAACCTGTAACGCTTACACATTTTGTAAATGGTAAACTAGAAATTTTAGCATGCCTAATACCCTACAATGGTACACACATATCCTTTCTGGGTATATACAACCCTGGTGGCACAATAAATTTAAATGAACTGGAATTCTATCTTAACCAATTACGGCAACCGATCATTGTTACAGGTGATCTCAATGCAAACCACCCCACATGGAGTAGAGGTACCCAAAATACTGCAGGCACCGATTTATATAACTACTTAGACACTACACCATATATTCTTCTTTCGCCGCCCTACCTTGCAACCTACTTTAACTACAGAACCAATTATGAAGCCTCATTGGACATCTGCTTTGGCTCTGCACACTTTCAACATGAACTACAGTTTCATACTGGACCAGATATTGGTAGTGACCACAAACCCCTCATTATAAAATTTACTAACTTTCAGCCACCAACCCACCCCCTAACGCTCCCCAAGTGGAACATTAAGAAACTAGATAAGAAAAAATGGGCTGATACTGTCTGTCTCCCAGACACAGACGATGTAGACCAAAACACGCGACTGTCCACAATCACCTCGGCCATAAATTCTGCAGCCACCCAAATGCTCAAGAAAACTTCAGGACATAGGTCCAACAAACCACTTAAACCGTGGTGGAACGCGGAATGTGCACGAACAGTCGCTTTACGCCGACGAGCCATACAAAAACAAAGACGTCAACCCTCCCTACAGAACTGGGTTAATCTCCGGCGGGCTACTGCAGAAGCCAAAAAAAACATACTGTCAGCAAAGCGAGCATCATGGGCAAAATTTTGTGATAGCCTCACACCCACTACGCCACATTCAAAAGTCTGGGCTACATTTAACAGCATTAAAGGTCGCCCAACATTCCCTTCGTTTCCCCTGATGATCAACGGTTCACTCTGTCAAACACCTCAGGAGCGTGCAAATGTTCTTGCTGAATGTCTTAAAGTTACCCTCTCAACACCCTTCTTTCATGCCCAAGAACTCCCCTCAGACAAGAAATTGACCGTGCCATACTGCTACCCATGCTCGGCGTCGACAACATGTACACCTTAAGCGAGCTACAATTAGCCTTAACCCGCCTACCTCTTGGCAAGGCACCTGGAGAGGATGGAATTCCATATGAACTCATTAAATATCTTCCATCAACTGCACATAGTACTCTCCTAAACTATTACAACCTATGCTGGACTCACGGAAATATTCCCTCACAATGGCAGACCAGTATTATTCTTCCGTTCCTTAAACCAGGAAAAGACCCATCCCAACCTGCGTCATATAGACCTATTTCCCTACTATCATGTCTCAGTAAAGTCATGGAAAGATTAGTACATACCCGCCTCCAATGGTACCTAGAATATAATAATACTATACCGTCACTCCAAGCTGGATTTCGACCGCAATGCTCCACACTCGATCAAATACTCTGCCTTGAACATGAAATCCGCACCTCCCTCAGAAGCAGCAAATTTTGTATTGTTCTCTACTTAGACCTCAAAGGAGCTTTTGATAGCATTCCTCATACTTGCCTCCTCGCAAAGCTTGCGCGTTTAGGCGTACAGGGAAGATTACTTTTATGGTTAAAATCCTATCTTACGAACAGGACCTCTAAAGTCTATATACAAGGCGAGTTTTCTGATGACATCCCAATACAAACGGGTGTCCCGCAAGGCTCCATACTAAGCCCAACCCTTTTTGTTGCATTCGTAGCAGATTTGCCTAACACCCATCCTGTTCACCTCTCGGCGTACGCCGACGACTTAACACTGTATTATTCAGACAACGCCTTACCTATTACAGTCTCAACAATGCAAACAGCACTTGACCACCTCATAGATTGGACACAACAATGGGGCCTTCAAGTTAGTACTACCAAAACCTATTATCAAATTTTCACTAAAAAAAGACTTGTTCATCTACCCACCCTCACAATACACAACACTCCCATCCAACACGTACGAGAACATAAATACCTTGGCATGCACTTAGACTCGCCCTCACTTACCTGGAAAGCACACATTCAACACCTTAAACAGACGACACAACCCCGACTCGCCATATTGAAAGCCCTCACTGGCACCACCTGGGGAGCACACCATAAAATCCTGCTCCGTTTCTATACAACCTACATTCGCAGCCAACTAGACTATTGTTGCCAAGCATATGCGTCGGCTGCGCCTACTAACCTACAGAGCCTAGAGGTCATCCAAAACAATGCCATGCGACTTATATGTGGCGCAATGCGTTCCACTCCTATCCTCGGACTTTACGGGGAAACGGGCCTCACAAGCCTAGCCACCAGACGAGACATAATGTGTGCCAACTATCTGTCACTCTGTACTACTGCTCACCAGACACACCCATACAGATCAAAAATTAACCCAACAGTTAACCCACATAACCCCCGCTTCCAACCAATCACTCACAACCTTTCCTCACACGGGCTACAAATAACCTCAATATAGACCTCTCTATACTCCAAAACTCGGAAACACAACTTACTGTTCCCCCTATTCCACCTTGGCTTTATACAACTCCAAATACAGCAATACAACTCGAAGACAACATTCCAAAGTCTGCACCAAACTCAGCCATAGCCTCAGTCTTTCTCTCAACAATGAAAAATTGCTACCCAAATACCACAGAGATTTATACAGATGGATCTCGCATCATCATGAACAACGTACCCTCGGTCACTAGCGCTGTATGGATACCGGAATACCATCTCAAGCAGGGATGGCGGTTACCAAACCAACTATCTGTTTTCACAGCTGAATTATATGCCTTATATCAAGCTCTCCAAATAATCACAACATTACCAATCGGGACATATACAATCTGCAGTGACTCCAAGAGTGCGATTCAAGCAATTACGTACTCTTCAAAAACATGCAAGGAGTTTGTTTACCCATGTCTTCAACTTCTTCATGAACATCGATTGAACGGTTATGATACCTCTATCCAATGGGTCCCAGCGCATTGTGGTATTCTCCATAATGAACTAGTAGATCAACTAGCCAAAGCAATGCACAACACACCTCACATTACCCGTCATCCAATTCCCCATGTTGCACGTAAAGGAGCCTTCAAAAATACCATCACCCAAGATTTTGCGACGAAATGGAAAACGTCATGCTCACCTTTGTACTATGGGTCCATTAAAAAGAAATGGGAAACTTGGAAACATGTCAGATATAAAAACAGAGAAATTGATATAGCGATGACCAGATTAAGGCTGGGACACACCAAACTAGCAGCACACAGCTCTAAGTACAGAACAGACATCAACGAACTCTGCATCCACTGTCAGGTGCCTGAAACAATCGAACACTATCTCCTTCACTGCTTCCGACATTATAGTGCCAGAGTAAATTTCAAACAAGTACTTATCTCACTTAAAATACCTTTTACCATCGAGCATATATTAGGAGGCGGTGACCACTCGTTACAAGAAAAATACCAAATAGTCAAAGCACTGGCTAAATATCTCCAGTCGACCAACAAACTGGGTCACATCTGACCGGCGCCACATTTATACCTGGCGCCACCAACAGCTAAACACAGAAAACAACCGCCTCGTCGCAGTACCAAGGATCAGCTGAGCCATAAACACAACACACCGCCCTACGGTGCGGCAAGTCTCCCTCTAACACACACCTCTGTTTTAGTCGCCGCTCCTCTGTCTACACCACAACGCAACAAGAACTTTTGAAACTCTTATCATCTTCAACATAAACGCCTCTACCAACATCTGTACTGGTGCAGTCATCGGGAGGACAAACCCTTCATGCAAACTGCACCTACTATCAAGAAGAAGAAGAAGTAGTGTAGGAGGCGGTGAGGTCCGGACTGTATGAGGTGTACACGAGGCCAGGAGGGTAGTGTACACGAGGCCAGGACGGTGTACACGAGGCCAGGAAGGTGTGTAAACGAGGCCAGGAGGGTAGTGTACACGAGGCCAGGAGGGTAGTGTACACGAGGCCAGGAAGGTGGTGTACAAGAGCCCAGGAAGGAGGTTTAGCGAGTAAACAATATACTCGCTCCAATCTCTCATTAGCACTATTGAACTCAAATATTTTCCCTAATTACAGTTAAGATTCCTTCCATCCTTCCAACCTATTGGAGGATGATGAGATGAGGTGTATCCCAATCATATAAGTACTGTAATCTATTAGCGAGTAACACCAGTATAATATCCACAGTGATTCAGTTAACTTCAGTACAGATGCTTGGGAGTTACTACATTTCTTCAACCTCAAGAATGTGAATGTAGCTCTCGGCGTGTACAGAACCGACCCCAAGACGCTACTGCTTTGACACAGAGCAGACAATAGACTCCGACCGCATCGAGCTCTGATGCTCTCTTTCCCCATCGAGCTCCAATGCTCTCAGCCTCATCGAGTTTAGACATTCGCCATTCCCCATGAGCCGCCAGCATCAAGCTCCGCGACTCCGGCCGCACTCGGCTCTCTGCTCTGCTCCAAGCTCTCTCTCAATGTCTACGACTGCTGTAACCAAAACTACTAAATAAATATCAAAACCCACTAAACGCTGTGTGGAAGGTGTACAAGAGGCGAGGAAGGAGGTGTAGGAGGCAGTAAGGAGCGGGCAAGATGCCGCCCACGGTGAACCAGCCCACACTGTAGACCGAGACAAGCGGCCTCGCACCGGTGAGAGGAGGTTAGTACCTTCTGTTATAGGTACTTGTATTGGTCATCATCACTGCTCAAAACACGGCCCCAAGAATAGTCGTGGTATGTCATCTGCACCCTGTAAACAATCCTAGCTCAACCATATGTTCTATTTCTGATTTTCATGATTAGGGTTCTAAATATGGGTCTAGGAGTGTTCATGCTACATCATCTTGAAACAAACTTATCCTATTCTAACCTATCCTGGTCTAGTGTCCTGGTCTAGAGTGTCTTAACCTTTCCTAATGAAGTATATATCACATTGGTGTTTTATATATAGGTATTCTGATTTCGAGTCCCAGGCGAGACAGAAGTGGTTGGGCCTATTTCCTGCTAACTAATGTCTCTGTTCACCCAGCAGTAAATAGGTACACAGGAGTTACTTGGCTTGCCGTGGGGTTGCATCTTAGGGAGGGTCAGTAGTTCGATCTTGCGGGGACCTCGGTACAAGCCTAACATGTATGCGGTATATACAATGGCTGCCTGTCTCCTGACAAAATGAATTATTATTACAAAATTATTATTATAATATATTGTCTTTTATGGTTATTTGATTCAAATTGTGACAATTATTAGAGATCTAAATTTTAGCAGTTATATAATTTGTTGAGGTTGGCACCACTAATAATAATAATGATTAGTTTTGTTGCAGGATGGGTCTTTAGTTAAATTTTGTTATTTATTTTTTTTATTTATTTGTAGTTATTTTTATTTATTTATTTACTAGAAGGTCCAATGTTTGTGAGATTAAATAATATGGTATCTTTACATTCTTGCAAAGCCAATAATATGCATAGTATTTTGGGCAGGTTCTTAATCTTGAGGTCATCTTGAGATGATTTCAGGCTTAGTGTCCCCGCGGCCGGTTCTCGACCAGGCCTCCACCTCCAGGAAGCAGCCCGTGACAGCTGACTAACTCCCAGGTACCTACTGTATTTACTGCTAAGTAACAGGGCCATCAGGTGAAAGAAACTCTGCCCATTGTTTTCTCACCGGCGCCGGGATCGAACCCGGGACCACAGGATCACGCGTCCAGTGTTCTGTCCGCTCAGCCACCGGCTCCCTGAAATCAATCTAAGAGATCAGGTAAGATCAAAAGGTACATTGTAGCAAAATTTTATATCAACATATAACCATAATATATATTGACAGAGGTGATTACACTGGTGAAGACGTATGTCTAAGAACTAATACTGGGAAGTGGGTAGCACAGATACAGTGTGAGATTGAAGCACATGGTATGACACTATGAGGATGAAATTAGGTACTTTTTGGTTTTACTTTTGAATTGGTTGGCATAGGTTGGACAAATTTTTAATTCATTAGGGAGTGAGTTCCATGGACTGGGTCCTTTTATTTGCATGGAGGGTTTGTACAGATTTAGTTTCACTCTAAATCAGTAAAAGATTATTGATTAATGATAATCTTTTTTATCTTTTTTTTATTACAAGTCTTCCACCTCAGGAACAAATACATATACGAAGGCAAGTATTTACTGTACTAATATTCTTAACATTTTATGCTTTGGGCAAATTTGTTTCATCAGAGATTGCTAATTCAAGCCATGACTGAGAGCCTTAGTTTTGCATTACTAAATAATGAAACTGTTATGTATGTCGGAGTCGGTCAGCCGAGCGGACAGCACACTGGACTTGTGATCCTGTGGTCCTGGGTTCGATCCCAGGCGCCGGCGAGAAACAATGGGCAGAGTTTCTTTCAACCTATGCCCCTGTTACCTAGCAGTAAAATAGGTACCTGGGTGTTAGTCAGCTGTCACGGGCTGCTTCCTGGGGGTGGAGGCCTGGTCGAGGACCGGGTCGCGGGGACACTAAAGCCCCGAAATCATCTCAAGATAACCTCAAGATATGTTGACAGTAATTCATGCAATTATCACAAGCTGAGCCTATGATACAGCTTTTAAACGGTTCATTGTTTGGAATGTACAGTACTGTACCAGCTTCATTAGTTGGAATCATTCAAATAGAAGAAAAAGGCCTAACCTCTGTAAAATTCAGGTAAATTCTGGTAAATGAAAGAAACTAGGAAAGACTCCTCTGTGCTACAGTGGTCATTGAAAAATGATACAAGGAGAAGTTATGGCCACTGGCTCGGGCCACTTTGAAGGAAACAGCCATAGCGTAACCCTACCATGGAAGAAGCACGGTCGATACAGGTTGCCGAGGCTCCACATTGAAGGCCCAGGCAAGGGAATGAGTGAAGTGTGTTTTGTCAAGTGTGAATCTTGTTCAGAAGCCCCATTGCCACAATTCTGATATGACATTTTTTGATAAGAAAATCTTGTACTGTATGTAGGGCTGCTTGGAAATTTAGGCATTCGGTGGAAATTAAAAGCATCTAAGTAGACCAGTGTACAGGTATTTGCTTTTGCTCCATCCTTTGTTCCTTAGGTTTCTCTGTGCTGAGGGTTTGCATGAAGGAGTATGTGAGGTGGCTCAGGCATTGAATGGTTTCCTGTCCTACATGCAAAGCAGATCTTGCCTTGGGAAACAACTGAGTGAATTACTCGGCAAAGGAGCTTATCACATTTCTTACTCAAACTTATTTTTATTGGCCAAGTAAAATAAAACTGGCCTTGTGTATATGTCAAAGCCAAACTGTAAACAGTAATCTCTGGTAGATGTTTAAATTATTTTCAGCTGGCTATCAGTAGTCACAGTACTGGTACTGTGTATTGTTTCATTCTCCCTTGAATTTAGATTTATTGGTTTTATGATATTTGTGACATGGTACTGGCATCACTCTTATGTCCAAAATGCATTCATGGAAATAGGGAAGAACCTATTTTCCCATATGAACTGATAAAAATATCGGGTATTACAGTACCGTGCATGTATTACCATGTTCTAAATGTAAATGCCTACTGTACTTAAGGTATGACGGAAGTGCGCGTAAAATACATGTTATGTATTTATGTTTATATACATTAACGTTGATTTTTTTTTTTGCATGATAGGTCTGACCTAGTGAGCCGAGTGAAGTATTGCAACACTCTGCCAGATATTCCATTTGATCCCAAGTTCATTAACTATCCCTTTGATGCTAATAGGTAAGTGCTTGCTTTTTTCACTTGAAAGTCAAAGATATATATATTTCATGGATATACTAGTATATCACATTCCATTGTTGTGATTTCATTGTGTATAAGTTTATATTAATCTTGTAAAAGTTTTAATTTACAAACTTTTGTTTGTAGCTTTTGATTAGATAATGTACTCTGTTCAACAATGGTATCACACCCTTATCCCTGGACTCTCCAGGCACATACTACCATCAGAACCTAATGAGCTCATCATGGTCCAGTAGGTAGTGTGTGTGTGTATTCACCTAGTTGTGCTTGCGGGGGTTGAGCCCTGCTTTTTCGGCCCACCTCTCAACTGTCAATCGACCAACTGTTACTATGTTTCTGTTTTTTCCTACACACCCCAGGAAGCAGCCCGTAATAGCTGTCTAACTCCCAGGTACCCATTTACTGCAAGGTAACAGGGACATCAGGGTGAAAGAAACGCTGCCCCATTTGTTTCTTCTGGCCCCAGGAATCGAATCCCGGTCCACATGACTATGTATCAAGCGTGCTGTCCACACAGCCATTGGCCTTGTAAGAATGTCTTACAATCCTATGTCTTACAAGCAATCTTTCATCTGTTGGATGCAGTTGTGCGCCTGGTGTGTGTGTGCGCGCGCGCTCGCACACACGCGCCTCTGGAAAGTCGAGGAACGCAGGTGTAATCCCATTGTGTAACCTTGCTATTTCTCATACAATATGTACTTCTGTATACTAAGGCCAGTTTGACTTTCAGGTATGTACGTTACAAGCAGACTTCTCTTGAGAAAAACTACCGATATGAGGTTTTGACAGAACATGATTTAGGCGTAACCATTGATCTTATTAATCCAGAGGCGTACACACCTGTACCAGGCACACAGCTGCATCCAACAGATGAAAGATTGCTTGAAGATGACATTCTCACTCCACAGGTTTGGCACATTGCAATAATTCATGTAGTTAGCTTGTTAAGTAAATAGTACAACATAACTATGTTGTACTATGTTCAGACGATGAGTCACAATAACATGGCTGAAGGTATGGTGACCAAACCACACACCAGAAGATGAAGAGGTAACGCCATTTCGGTCCGTCCGTGTCCATTATCAAGTCGATTGCCAATTTGATAATGGTCCAGGGTGGACCCACCGTCATTGTCTCTTCATCTTCTAGTGTGTGGTTTGGTCATCTTGCACTATGTTGTAGTAAATATTACTTATGTAACATTTACAAATGTTTGCATCATTGAAAATCTGGATTTCTATGTAATGGCCTTCTAAATAATAAATCATACCCACCCACCAGATTTCCACTTTGAAATTTGGATTTTAAAAAACAATATTTGTATGCCACTTGGGATTGATGTGAAAATCCAGATTATCAGATCATCACATAAAGTCATACTACTGTATTCCTATTTATTTGTAAATGGTATTAAAAATAATGCATTATTAAGTAAGGATGCAGTAATAGGACGAGTCTATAAAAGGTTTAACGAATGTTTTATTTTACAGGATGCAAAACGTTCCAGGCATCATCATGTCAATGTTTCGTGGTTACGTCGAACTGAATACATTTCAACCGAGCCCACGCGCTTCCAGCCTCAGACTAATGAGAAAATTGAGGCCACTGTTGGTTTTGCCACACGTAGGAAAAATGCTTCGGTGAGTATTTTGGTATGCGGTGTGTGTGTGTGTGTGGATTGAACAAATCCACAAAGGCCGTGATGAGGATTCGAACCTGCATCCGGCAGCATCCCAGACACTGCCTTAATCGACTGAGCTACGACAGGGTAAAAGAGTTGAAACCGAAGTTCTACTGAACTTACTGGATCCCGTAGCCTCTCTGAGGCACAAACCAGGATTTTACACAACTCCCCACTGCACAAAATGTAAAATCCTGTACGTTGTGTACAAAAAATGTTGTGTAAAATCCTGTTTTGTGCCTTGGAGAGGCTACGGGATCCAGTAAGTTCAGTAGAACTTCGGTTTCAACTCTTTTACCCTGTCGTAGCTCAGTTGATTAAGGCAGTGTCTGGGATGCTCCCGGACGCAGGTTCGAATCCTCGTCATTGCCCTTGTGGATTTGTTCATTTGATGCATCACGTTAGTGTGATCTCTGTGTGTAGTGTGTGGATTGAGTTTTATCTACTTGATTAATTGATAAACAACATTCAAACTTAAATTGAAATAGAAATAAATAAATTTGCCTGTATTAGAGAAAAATTATATAAAACTGCTCAGCTTTTTTTTTTTAACTAGAAAGCTACCCACTTATCAGCCCAGGTCAGGGTAGGTAAGTGGGTAACTACCATGTCATTCATGGGTTCATTACATTCAGTACTTGATTTTTGTTTCCAAGCTAAATGAATAAGTATTTTACATGTTAAAGTAAACTGCCATTAATATGTTTACAAATACAAACAATATTTCAGTAATTGTACATGTTTAAATACAGTAATAAGAAAATCTAATATACATATTTCTTGAACGTTAATGATCCAAAGTCTAATCCTTTAAAGCATTTTACATTTTCAAAGGCATACTTTGTGTTGTTATAAGTAATAGTTCCAACTCTATTCCAGGAGGAGGATGTTTACACTGATCGTGATAGCCAGCTTGAGGCCATTGAAAAAACCTTCCAAGATGTTAAGGTTACTCTTGAGAATCACTACAGCAAGCCTGGAGTGACTGCAGTTGAAGAACTACCAGTATACCCAGACTTTGATATCTGGAAATATCCATGCGCTCAAGTCATCTTTGACTCGGATCCTGCACCAGTGGGAAGACCCATGCCGGCTCAGCTTGAAGAAATGTCTCAGGCTATGATTAGGTAAATATCACCATACTGTAATTTGATTAACAGTTTTGCCATCCACAGACCTGTTGGTACATCAGCGGTCTCACTTCTTGCAGAGTCAGAATTTGATCATCTATGGTCCAGTGGTTGTGCTTCCAATATATTGCCGTTTCCTGCCCTCATCCCTTTCTGATGTTATAAAACTTTAATAGATGGGGTTCCCAGCTGTACCTGGGTTTCTCTCCCTCATCCCCTCTGTCTTCCATTCTCCACCTTTCTCCCCTCCCTCTCCCAAACATTCCCCTCCTCTCTCTCCCAAACATGCATCCCCCCTCTCTCCATCCTCTCTTCCCTCTCCTCATTCCTCCCTCTCTTGCCTCTCCCCCCTCTCTGGCCTCTCCCCCTCTCCTCCCCTTTCTTCCTCTCTTGCCTATTCCCCTCTCTCCCGCTCATGCAACTTTTCCACCTTTCATTTCCCCACCACCCTCTCTCATTCTCTCACATCCCTGATTTCAGGGGGTTACTATAGATACCAATCTTTCTTAAAGGGTGGCTATATGGCCGACCCAGACTGTATCATAGCACTCACATACCCCCGTGTTTCATCTTGGAAAGTTGAGTGAGTCAAACTTTGGACAGATAAGACATGTACAGTATATTGAATAGTTGAAGTAGAGATAAATTTCCACATTGCCCATCGTTATACATTTAATACAAAGAACTTGTTTCTTTCTAGGGGTGTGATGGATGAATCTGGGGAACAGTTTGTGGCCTATTCTTGCCTACAGACGACACACTTAAGAAAAGGAAGCGCGACTTTGATGAAGGAGTCGAGTACATGGATGACGATGAGTACGATTATGTAATGGCTCGTGAGTACAACTGGAATGTGAAGAATAAAGCCTCCAAAGGCTATGAAGAGAACTACTTTGTGGTTATACGTAATGACGGAGTTTTCTATAATGAGTTAGAGACAAGGTAAGTATCTTACAATTTTTTAATCAATTTTTTAACCATCTTCAGTGATGGGTGTTTGGTTGAGGTGATCTTCGGATGGTCCCCTTATGGGCTATTCTCACATTATGCAAAAACAAAACAAACTAAAAGTTAAGTGATTTTTGAGAATTTCAAGTTGCCTAATGCTTTTAGCATTATCCCATTATCCATCTTGAAATCCCAATGGCACTAAGAGCGTTATCAGCATTTACTTTGGCATCATCGGAATGCTAAAGTATTAATAGAGGTTAAGACAACCTTGGTAATTTTTATTTTTTAAAGAGGTGCAGTATCTTATATTCAAAGTGATTTTTCCCCCTAAAGAATATTACAAGATACACAGTATTGTTATTACGAGATACACCACTACAAAACGGCCCACATAACTCGATAATCAAATGTATCATATTCCTATTGATATTAGGT
>WNGS01113158.1:59327663-59364474 GCA_020271785.1 Procambarus virginalis
TAATAATAATAATAATCATAATCATAATAATAATCATAATAATAATAATAATAATAATAATATTAATGATAATATTAATAATATTTTATTTAGGAAAAGTAAATACATAGATGCAGAGTTACAAACATTCTGATTGATTTATAGATAAAGGTAGTACATAAAATACCTAAAGCCTAAAGTACCTAAAAAATACCTAAAGCCTAAAATACCTAAAGCCTAAAGTAAATACCTAAAGTACTCATAGAGTTTCGGGCAAGGTGAGGTGGGGAAAAAGCACTTAGACTAAAACTAATAGTAATTGAGCTTAAAGTATAAATTACATTGAAGAAAAAAAAATAAAAAAAATAAAAGATAAAAAAGGGGGGAACAGTTGTGTCCGGACCACGGTCACAGGCGGTCACAGGCGGTCACGGGGTTGGCGCTCTTGGTGGGAGGTGGAGTCTTGCCCCACACTCTTCGTTTTTTGCACGTGGTGATACAGGATATTGTGAATTTGTTCTCGATTGTTGACAGTGTCGAAGAAATGGCTGAGGCGGTATGCCTAAGTGGTAGTGAGGAGGACAGACAAGAGGATAACAGACCGTTTGAAGTAGCAATTAACAGAAAGAAACGGAGAAATATGAACAGACAGCGAGACAGTGAGAGTGACGATGAAATTACAAAGAGACCAAGAATGAGACCCTACTCAGCAGGACTCAAGACAAGCCATTTAATAGAAGGAAGAGGCTGTTGTTCCCTACAACATGCCATTGAATTTCCACCAAAAGCTGGCGTAGACGGTACGTCTGGCTAAAGAATGTTTGGATTACGAACCACTCTTCAAGGAGGGTCTTCACCAGCCCTATAAACAGTTGGGACTGAACAGGCCGTGGAACGCCTCACGACGGTTGGTTTTGAAAATGTAGTGATGGTTCCCCCAGAAGAAGGTATGGTGCACACAAAGATCATAGTTTTCAAGTTTCCAACTTATTTAGATCCTGACTGTCTTCTTCTTAACAATGATAAGTTGTCTGGGCAAAGAGAAACATTGTCCGTGGTGACAAACAAAGCCAGGTGTTGCCTTGGTAAAGGGTGAGGCGCCAGAGGAATTTTGTGCAAGGGCTAGGCTATAGGAACGTTGCAAAATACGTTGAGGAAACCATACTGTGCATGAAGTGCTCACGTTGGGGACATATGGCATGGAAATGCCAGTTGACCCCAGGTGTCGGTATTGTGGGAAAAAACACGACTCGCGAGAGTGTAGAGTCAAGATTGAAAGAAGTGAAAAAATTGTACCATTTTGTTGCAACTGTCGAGGCAGCCACAATGCTGGTTCCTCTCTATGCCCCATGAAGCCTCATCTGAAAGAGACTAGGACGGGTCCTGCAAGCAGGATAGATGTGTCCTCGCAGCAAGGAAAGATTGTGCAAGAGGAACTTGGAGGAAACAGCTGGAAGCCAACGACAGCCCCTATGATCAATGTGTAGGAGAAAGGGACGGAGAAAATAAAGGTGAGCCTAGGGAAAGTAAATCAGGCAGTGGAAAAACTGAAACCTTGTGAGGACAAGGTTCAGGACAATATGGTCACCTCTGAGGTTGGTAATCAAATTTTGGAGTATCTAAAAAAACTAGATAAGAGGATTGAGGCATTGGAAAAATTGGCTATGGAAGGTAGACTGGGTGAAGATGGTGGTGAAACAGGACGTGTAATTGAAAGTAAAACAGGACGTGAAATAGAAAGTGAAAAGTGCGTAGAAGAAAGTAATGATGTGCATGACGTAACGATGATAGAGGATAGTCAGGAGCATACACCTTCTAGTAGTGTTAGCGGTGTTCAACCTCCTGTTGTGACAAATGTTGAAAGATCGGTTAAAGTAAAACGGTTTACAGAAATAACAAAGAAAATAGATATGAATAATATTACCTTCGATGTTAGTAGCAGTTGTGCAAGTGAGGAGAAAGAAAAAATGTTACGGTGTTGGAAAGAAGTTTCTAAGGTACTCTCGTATCTAATGGAATGTGACGGACAGGGCAAAGGTAGTTTTATTATTAATCATGGATGAAAGTAAATTGAGAATATTATCTTGGAACGTTAATGGATTAAAAACTAGAGCGGTGGATGTACACTATTATACTCTTAGAGAGGATATTGACATAGTAGCACTCCAGCAGGAAACTGGGGATAGGGATGGTAGCATTCTGAGGCTAAATGGCTATAGAGGTTTTCACTATATGCTGATGGAGGAACTAGGGGGGGTCTCATGTTATGTCAAAAGTGCCATACTGTCGAGATAACTGGAATCTCAGAGATATAGAGGTATTGAAAGTATTTGCTTGCGGATACATTAAAAGACCGAGAGTTAAATTTCATTATGTTATGGTTGTAGTCAGAGAAACAATCTTCGTCCTCATGGTTTTATTCTCCGCCAGTAACAACAACAAAACAATAATCAGGTCATGAAATATTGTTAACAAGATCATAAACAAAAGAGCATCTGCTCCAAACATGCTACCTCCAACATCTGTAGTACTCAATCCCAACATTCCTCCCCTTTTAAATAAACTCTATCCCTACAGGTTAAGTCTATCAGGCGGTCGTATGACTCTTCCTGATTTTCTCAACTGGAAGTCCTGACCTGTTACTTCTGGGAAACATTCGTCTGAATTACTCCTTGTAGAGTCCATAGGGTTGACTGTATCCCCATAACCCTCTGCTGCCCCTTGCTCTGCCTCACGGTCACCTGCAGGTGCTGCTATCCCTTCATTATTAGGATGGATATCACTAGTTGCCCCACCCCCACCTGAAGGCTCTTCAAAATTCCCTGTGAACCTTGGCATGAGCTGATCGGCATGCCTTTTCCAAAACTCTGCACTTGCACAGTGAAGTTCCTGCGGCCCAGGACTTCCCTAATTTTCCCTTCCACCCAGGGCTTTCCACTTCCAAAATTCCTTGCATATACTGCATCCCCTTCATTAAACAACAATTCCTCTCCCTGAGCCAACTGACTGGCCAAGCTAGTTACCGATTTCTCTTTATTGGGATCTGTCTTTACTGCTTCCATGTGCACTTTAAAGTGTCTATTAAACAGTAATTCAGAAGGAGATTTACCAGTAGTAGAATGAACAGTTTTTCTTTGATTATATAAAAATCTACAAAGCCTTGTATTAATAGTACCTTCCGTAAACCACTTTAACCCTTCTTTCAAGGATCTCACTGCTCTCTCTGCTAGACCATTTCAAGAAGGATTATAGGGGGCAGGTGTTACATGTTTAATACCATTTTTTCTAAAAAAATCCTCCATTTCCACAGAAACAAAATAAGGAGCATTGTCTGAGACAATTATGTCTGGCAATCCAAAATTACAAAATGTTTTCCTTAGTAATTCACAAGTTACAGATGATGTGGTGGAATTACACACATGCACATCCAGAAATTTGGTGTATGAATCCACCACCACTAGGTAATATTTATTATCCATAGGTCCCGCATAATCTACATGAAGTCTAGACCAGGGTTTTCCAGTGCATGGCCAAGAAAGTACTGGGGCCTGGGGTTTCTGATAATTCTTAAAGCAAATATGACAATTTTTGTTACCTCAGCAATATCCTGGTCTATTTTTGGCCACCAAACCCAACTTCTAGCTTCTGCTTTCATAGCATTTATGCCATTATGGCCTACATGCAGCTGTTCCAAAATCTTACATCTCAGTTCCCCAGGCACCACCACTCTATTCCTATACAAAGTACATCCTGGTGAATACTAAGGTCAGCCTTCACTGCAGCATACTCTGACAATAACAAATTATCATTCCAACCATATTTGACATATTTCAACAACAGACTTAATTTGGGATCTCTACCAGTTGCCTTCCTAATAGTCTGGAATGAAATATCCTCAAAAGACATAGCTTCCACCAGGTTAACATACTCCACTGGAATACTGGAATTTAATTCTTCTGTCACAGGCAATCTACTTAATGCATCAGCTACTACATTATCCTTGCCTGGCTTAAACTCTAAATCATACTCAAACTGTGAGAGTAGTAATGCCCATCTTTGAATTCTAGCATTGGCATTAACTGGAATTTGCTTACCTCTGCCAAACAATCCTAGCAGGGGTTTATGATCTGTTCTAGCAAGAAATTTCCTCCCCAGCAGAAAATACCTCAGTTTCTTTACAGCATATACCAAAGCTAAAGCTTCTTTATCTAACTGAGAATAATTCTGTTCCGCAGGAGATAATTTCTTGCTAGCAAAATATACTACTTTATCCTGACCATCTACTTCCTGTAATAATACACAACCCACTCCTACTGGGGAAGCATCTACCTCCAGTTTTAATGGGAGTCTACCTGTAAAATTAGTGAGCACTGGAGAATTGATCAATTCCTGCTTAATATTCCTGAATGCATTTTCCTCTCTTGCTGCCCACTTAAATCTAGCCCCTTTTTTCAACAATTCATACAAGGGTGCTAATTTTGTTGAAAAGTTCTTCACAAACTTACAAAAATATGTAACCATCCCAACAAAAGACTGTACTTCCCCAACTGATGTTGGGGCTGGGGCATCTATTATAGCAGCTACATTTTTGTGAGAAGGAGTAAAGCCCTTACCTGAAATATGGTACCCCAGGTATTCAATGGCCTTGGTCTTCAACGTTGTTTTCCCTTATTAATCTTCACATTGTGCTTTTGCAAAAGATTCAAAACTTGTTCTAATCTAGCATCATGCACTTCCTCATTCTCTCCACATACAATAATGTCATCTAAAAAACTAGCCACACCTTCAATGTTAACTAACAACTGGGACATGAATCTCTGAAAAATTGCTGGAGACGAGGAGAGTCCAAAAGGAAGTCTTTTATACTTAAATAACCCCTTGTGGGTATTAATCACTAACAATTTCTGGCTCTCCTCCTCTACAGGAATTTGCAAGTAAGCATCCTTCAGGTCAATCTTAGAAAAAATTGCTCCTTTGCAGACCACTGACAATAACTCATCTATCTTAGGTAAAGGATACTTCTCACAGTGTATGCGGTTGTTCAGTTCCTTGAAGTCTGCACAGATTCTCAAAGATTTCCTATCTGCCTTCAACACTGGTACAATTGGGGCTGCCCACTCACTATGTGTAATTGGCTCTAAGATGCCTTCTGCCACATGCTTTTCCAGGGCTGATTCTACCAATTGCTTATAATGAAACGGCACTGTTCTTGCCTTGAAAAATTTAGGTGAAGCCCCACTTTTCAGGTGAATTTTTGCAACCATGCTATTAATTGGCTTATCTGCCTCCACTGAATATTTATCTAACATTTGTTCGGCACTTTTAATTGTTTTAACTATCGACAATTCATCTAGGCCCGCCAAGAAAATTCCCACTTTTTCCATGAGATCCTTACCACATAGGCTAGGATTATGTGAATCCACTACATAAAAATCCTGGACAATTTCTTTTCCATTATAACCTACTTTTGCCGACACCTTGCCATAGACCTTAATCGGTACATTATCATAAGCACTTAAAGATTTTTACCTGGTTTTACATTCAATTGCAAGGTATCTGCCCAATCTCTAGACAATGTTGACACTGCCGCACCAGTGTCCAGTTCCAAGGGAACTAACTTCCCATTAATTACAAAATTCACCACTTGTGACTTCACTGAACATACCTTTTCTTTCACCGAATATAGTCGGTTTTCCTCACCTGCAGCTTCTTCAGACGGTTTACCTTCCTCTACCGCCTTGACTACAGTACCACTACCTCTTCTTCCTGCATTACCTGGTCGTCTCCTCTCCCAGGCCTTGTTGTTCCTGTTCAGAAATTCCCTACACACTCTCTGCAAGTGTCCCTCCTTGTTACAAAAGTTGCATATATATGCACGAAACTTGCACTTGCTACTTATGTGCCTGTATCCACAGTGTTTGCATCTGGTCTGGCCCTGTACGACCATAATTTCCTGAGTAGAAGTCTTACTTCCAAAAGCCCTTTCCAGGTTCAATATCTTCTCGAGCACTGTCCATGAAGTCATCGATTGTAGATCCAAATTTTCTGCCACCAGGTTAGGGAAATAATTCTCCTTTTCCACTGCCATGAACAACTGGTCCCTAACCCTACCGTCCAACTGTGCTCCGAAGTTGCAGAGGTTAGCCAAAGCCTTCAAATCCGCAAATAAATCCTGTACTGATTCGTGCTGCTTTTTCGTCCTCTTCTGGAAATCCATCAAACTCCTGTGATATGATGGTTTCACCACATACTGACGTTTAAGCAGAGCAATCAGGTCTACATAGGTCTTCGTGTGAGGTAGCTCCGGTGCACACAAATTTCCGAGAACACTATATGCTTCCGAGCCCAGTGAAACTAAGAGTACCGCTTTCTTGTTGGCGTCCTCCTTAATCTCCCGGCACTGAAAGTGTGCTTCCAGCAGGCTGAGCCACAGGTCCAACGAGATCTTGGCAGTGTTTAACGGCTCCATTGACATGAGCGGCGTAGTCATTGTCACGGTGGTAGCACACTGTACTGTTGTGCGCGAAGCGTCCACTCGTCCACACGACGTACCCTGCTCTCTCTTGATCCTCACACCACGTCTCGTACCCAAGCTCTCTGCCGGAGATGTTTAATCCTCGTCGCCACTGTTATGGTTGTGGTCAGAGAAACAATCTTCGTCCTCATGGTTTTATTCTCCGCCAGTAACAACAACAAAACAATAATCAGGTACATGAAATATTGTTAACAAGATCATAAACAAAAGAGCATCTGCTCCAAACATGCTACCTCCAACATCTGTAGTACTCAATCCCAACAATTAATCTATACCTCTCTGATAGCTCCTTTGGATTTAAGATACTTCCAGATTCTTCTTTTTCTGAGATACACTTGTGGTAGGGGATTTTAATGCCAGACATCCAGCTTTAGGATCAAGGGGTAAAGCAAATAGGAATGGTTGCAGATGGTACCAGTTTTTGCAGGAACATGATGTTCAGCTGCTGGGCGAGCCCTATCCTACTCATTTGAGGGGAGGGAGATTAGATTATGCTTGTTTGATAAATGCTGATGGCATAGAGGGAAATTGTCTTACTATGGATGAAATGTTAAGTGATCATTTTGCATTACAAATACAGCTTAAACTAGATAAAAAGCATGCCTGCCTTCAGAGGAAAAGGTTAAAATTTAATGAGGGAGAATTAAGGGGTCTTGTTGGCCATATTAAGTCTTGGTATGATACTTATAAGCCAGTTTCGGCAGAAGCATTTTAGGAGGATTTAATTAAGGAGGTAGATGTATTTAATGCAACATTGAACCGGAAAACATCTAGTATAAAAAAGCATCCCCCCCAGAAAAGAAAATTATACACATGACGAGATGCTTAAGGGGTGGACATTAACAATGAGGAGAGCTTACAGGAATTGGAATAGGAATGGTAGGACTGAGGAAGGGAAGAATGCTTTACTGGCAGTTGCTAGGCTGTGTGGGGAGAAGAGAAAGGAAATTAGGAGCAAGTATTGGCAGGAGTTTGCAGAGAAAGTTGGGAGTAACAGAAACTTGAAAGAAATCTGGCAAGACGTAAATAAAATAAGGGGTAAAAAGCATTATTTTGTTGCACATCCTGACCTGCAAAGAATTGCAAATGGTCTCGTAAATAAATGGGCGGAAGCTGCCAAACTTAGTTCATTACCCGCTGTAACGAGAGAGTCATTAGATTCGTGGAAAGATCTAAGAATGGATTTTATACTTACAGCAGGTAACAGTGGTGATGTCACTTGCACAGGTATTACCAGAGAAGAACTAATAACGGCGATTAAAGTTGGGAAATCTACCGCCCCTGGGGAGGATGGAGTAACTTATGAAATACTTAATGAACTTGCCATTATGACGAAATCCCATTTTAGACCTCTTTGATATTAGTTATAAAGAGGGCAGTATTCCAAGTAAATGGAAAAAAAGCTATGATCCCTATCCCTAAAGCCAATGGAGAGTACAGACCTGTGTTTTAANAGTGCGAAAAGATACGTGAATTCAGAGACAATTCTATAACCAATGTTCCAACGATGTGTAAATATTTCATTCAAAATCAACTGCTACCAGAAATTTTAGCCAAATGTTCCCAGTTTGCTAACTGTAGGTAGTAACTGAGTGATTGTAACCTATCCACCGCTGTCCACTGAATGGGGGGCGGTGTCAGGACAAACATATCAATTGTGACCTAGCTCTCCACATATGTCAGTTGCTTAATTTAGAACCTGTACTTGAGGTCGATCTCGAACCATTGTTGATGTGACGACTTACACTGAATTTTGTAACTAGCTCATCAAGATTGTAACTTGCTTAGCTAAATGAATTGTGTTGTTCAGTCCCTGAGCCCATTATGTGCCTCTGGAACCCTTCCCACTACCGCCCACAGGATGGGTATGGGGTGCACAATAAATGAACTAAACTAAACTAACCCACCTCGCAACAGTGGTGTTCGCTACTGGCTCGCTACCCTCCTGTATCATGTAGATTACGACGCGTCAAGTTTGCGATTACCCTGTAGTACCGCTGAACACCTTTGAGTTGGTATTTTATTGCTCAGCGAGTGACGCAAGGCACTCAAGCAGGGGACGATTTCCATTTTTATTTTCTTGTAAGACAGCAAAGTTATTATGTTGATCCGGCAATGTGTCGCGTCGCGTCCACTCAGCCGTCAGGTACCAGTAAAAGAATATAGACCATCCACAAGGCCGCACCCTCAAAAACACGGTGACTCACTGCTCTTCAACCCCACGCAAAACTATTTGTTTCCTCGGCATAAACATACTCTGTATACAAACTAACACACACACATGCCAGCCAACTATTTGGCATGGGTAGTATGCTATCAATTTGGGTACACAGAAGCTAAGTACCCGAGTAACCCACAGCCACAAATATTTTGCTTTATTTAGTGTCAGATTAGCGAATTTGGCACATACCATTTAAAATAAAAGTTAAGAGGCTGGACCCCAAGTGCTGAAGCACAACCTTAGCAAGTACAACTAGGCGAGTACACGACAAAGCCGATAGTCACAAAACAGATCCATTAAAAGGATATATGAAATAAAATATCTGATATGATTGCAGCATGGAAACAAATCTCACTGATCTCATACGCAATACGTCAGCAAGAACATTAGATGTTTGCGGGACTAAAACGAAGCCAAAGTGAGAGGGTGACACTTATCAAGAAAAATTGGTGGCTCCTGTATCCACCTGTGTGTAAAACTAGTAGGATAAGGTTTACCATGAGCTATAGGAAGGGAAAGCTCTCAGCCAGCTAACAGGAGTCAGCAGTCGTCTGCTCCTGTACCCTCCTGTGTGTAAAACTAGTAGGGTAAGGTTTACCATGAGCTATGGGAAGGGAAAGCTCTCAGCCTGCTAACAGGAGTCAGCAGTCGTCTGCTCCTGTACCCTCCTGTGTGTAAAACTAGTAGGGTAAGGCTTACCATGAGCTATGGGAAGGGAAAGCTCTCAGCCTGCTAACAGGAGTCAGCAGTCGTCTGCTCCTGTACCCTCCTGTGTGTAAAACTAGTAGGGTAAGGTTTACCATGAGCTATGGGAAGGGAAAGCTCTCAGCCTGCTAACAGGAGTCAGCAGTCGTCTGCTCCTGTACCCTCCTGTGTGTAAAACTAGTAGGGTAAGGCTTACCATGAGCTATGGGAAGGGAAAGCTCTCAGCCTGCTAACAGGAGTCAGCAGTCGTCTGCTCCTGTACCCTCCTGTGTGTAAAACTAGTAGGGTAGGGCTTACCATGAGCTATGGGAAGGGAAAGCTCTCAGCCTGCTAACAGGAGTCAGCAGTCGTCTGCTCCTGTACCCTCCTGTGTGTAAAACTAGTAGGGTAAGGCTTACCATGAGCTATGGGAAGGGAAAGCTCTCAGCCTGCTAACAGGAGTCAGCAGTCGTCTGCTCCTGTACCCTCCTGTGTGTAAAACTAGTAGGGTAAGGCTTACCATGAGCTATGGGAAGGGAAAGCTCTCAGCCTGCTAACAGGAGTCAGCAGTCGTCTGCTCCTGTACCCTCCTGTGTGTAAAACTAGTAGGGTAAGGTTTACCATGAGCTATGGGAAGGGAAAGCGTGGCTCATGCGTGGCTTATGCGTAGCTCAGCAACCCTCCCCTGTCCCCCCCCCCATCCTCCCCCACCATTCCCCCCTCCCTCGTCCTCCCAACTATTCCCCATTCCCAGTCCCTTCGTCTTCCCCCCCTCCCCCATCCCCATCATCCTCCCAAGCAATCCCCACTCCCCCGTCCCCTCGTCCTCCCCACCATCCGCCACTCCCTCGTCTGATGCGCTCCCAAATGATCTGATGTTCCCATCAGAAAAGTGGGAACATCAAATGATCTGATGTTCCCATCACTGAAAAGTATGAACAGTTCAAAAAACGAAATTAAAAATAATGAAAAAAAATAAATTATACTCATGCAATGAACAGTATGGTAAACAACACAGCTCAATTCCAATGCAATGTCACATAAAAAAAAATCAAAATGAAAATATATAAAAAATTGACAATTCAATTTATCAAAGCAATTGGAAACATTGAAATGGAATTGTAACATATTTAGTATAGCGTGTGTTGCTTTTACGTGCAACAGATGGCGTTTTTTTTAACATGTTTTTACCTGTCACAGGTGTGCATGTGTGTGGCATCTATATAGTAGGTATATAAAAACGTGCACGTATTCAAATGGAACATTGTGTCAAAATGTCAAAGCAATCTGTGAAGAACTTTTGGAAATTACAGTGTGTTGCTCTTACGCACTACAGGTGGTGCTATTTAAAAAAGAAAACAGTGTTGAATGTAATGAAACGCCATTTTCTGGGTGAGACCCGGAGGCTCCCTGGAGCTTACTAGGCTGATATGCTAATGTCAGACTTTGGCATCAGTCATGTGTATGGAGTTCTGTGGGCCTACCGGGGACCACGAGCCAGAACCTGCCCCCACAGAGAGGCATGGGGAGCAATGGCCTATAGAAACCCCCATGTGGTTGGAAGCATTCTGTGTCTGCCATCGACTGGATCAGGCACCCAGAAAGGTAAGCATCCCAAAACAAATCCCTATTCTGGTGAAAATTTACTACCAAAAAGCCGAACAAGTGGATAGAACTCCCCCTAAAAGAAACGAGCATGATGTCACACCTCACCGCGCCGCTGTCTGCGCACTTACCCTCCCCGGGAAGGGGAAGGGGGAGCCCCTGACCCCTGCGCCGGCTATCCACCCTTCAGTTCTGAGGCTGGATGTCAAATCACATAAAAAAAAACGCCGACCGGAGGGAGGGAAGGATGCCGGGGAGCCTCCGGGTCTCACCCAGAAAATGGTGTTTCATTACATTCAACACTGGTTTCTTGGGGAGTCCTTTTGGCTCCCTTGAGCTAACTACCCACAGAGGAAAAAGAAGAGGAACTTACCCAGGAGGCAGTCGCTGCTCACTCCTCAACCCGAAGTCGAGACAACTGGCTGCAACCACCGACCCAACGCTACACAGGCCCGACTGCGCCCAGGAACGTTCACGAGATAACGAACAATCAGGACCCTGTTGTGCCGCAGCACGACAGATGATCTGATGAACTTGAAGGTCTATATTCGTACTGCTTTTGCTGCGAAGACCTCCGTTGTTGCCGTCCTTTTTGACCTGGAAAAGGCTTATGACACCACTTGGCGATATCATATTCTATCCCAGCTTCGTTCTTTTGGCCTTCGTGGTCATCTCCCTCTCTTTCTCCGCAGCTTCCTCTCTCGTCGTTCCTCTTGGGTGCGGCTTGGTACCGCTCTCTCTGCCTCTTTTCAGCAATACGAAGGTGTGCCCCAGGGTAGTGTTCTGAGCACTACTCTTTTTCTGGTTGCCCTCAATGGTCTTCTTTCCTCTCTTCCTTCAGACGTCTTCTCCGCTCTCTATGTCGATGATCTTACCCTTTGCTGTCAGGGTGATGATTCACCTCTCCTTCAACGCCGGCTTCAACTTGCGATTGATGCCATGTCATCTTGGGCCACCGATCATGGCTTCAAGTTCTCTACTACTAAGACTTATGCCATGACTTTTACTCGAAAACGGGTCGTTCTTCGTCCCTCTTTGTCACTTTATGGTCATCCCCTTGAGTACAAAGATTCCGCGAAGCTTTTGGGTTATTCTTTGACACTCGTTGTCTTGGTCTCCCCCCATATCTCTTACCTCTGTGGTGAGTGCTCTAAGGCCCTTACCCTCCTTCAGGTCTCCGTGGTGTAGTGGTAAGACACTCGCCTGGCGTTCCGCGAGCGCTATGTCATGGGTTCGTATCCTGGCCGGGGAGGATTTACTGGGCGCAATTCCTTAACTGTAGCATCTGTTTAACACAACAGTAAAATGTGTACTTGGATGAAAAAACGATTCATCGCGGCAGGGGATCGTATTCCAGGGACCTGTCCGAAACGCTACGCGTACTAGTGGCTGTACAAGAATGTAACAACTCTTGCATATATCTCAAAAAAAAAAAGAAAAAAAAAGGTATTTTTTTAGGTAAGCAGAACTGGCGCTGTGGGATGAACCAAACGTCGAGTTAAGGGGCCTAAATGAATGCTCATTTGAATGAATGCTAAATGAATGGTATTGTCCCATACTTCTTGGGGAGCGGATAGGCGCACTGTCCTTGCTTTACATTCCTCTCTCGTCCTGTCTAAGCTCGATTATGGTTGCCCTGCTTACTCGTCTGCTTCTCCTTCTACTCTTCGCCGTCTTGATGCTTTGCAGCATACTGGGTTGCGCCTCAGTTCTGGTGCCTTTCGTTAGACTCCCGTCCTCAGCTTGTATGTTGACACTGGCTTCCTGTCTCTCCAGGACCGCCGTGATCGCTACTGTCTTCGCTATCTTGCGCGGTCCTTGCAACATCCTTCCTCTCGCCTCTGTCGTGCTTTAACTTTTACCCCTCCTGCGGTTCCTGTTCCTCTTCACCACCTCCCTCTTTCTGTCCGGTTATCTCGCTTACAGGATTCTCTTTCCGTTCGTATTTCTAATATTTCTCCTCGTGTTGTTCCTTCTTTGCCCCCATGGAGAGTCCCCCTTCCGCAGTTTTGTACATCCTTGACCTGCATCACTACAGCTTTTACTCCTCCTACGGTTCTAAAACGCCTTTTCCCTGGGCACTTTTCTTCTCACTCCCGCTCCGTTTGTCTTCACCGATGGGTCTAAGTCTGTGGACGGTGTTGGCTACTCTGTTGTTTTTCCTGATCATACTTATATGTGTCGCTTACCTCCGGAGACTAGCATTTTCACAGCGGAACTTTATGCTATTCTCTATGCTCTTCGTCTCCTGCTCTCTCATTGTCAATCTTCCTTTGTAGTTGTTGTTGACTCTCGTAGTGCCCTCATGGCTCTCGGGTCCTTTAATCCGGTTCATCCAGTGGTTGTCGAGATCCAGCATTGGCTGTTTTTTGTTCACAGTAAATTTAAGTTGGTTGAGTTTTGTTGGGTTCCCAGCCATATTGGTGTCTCTTTAAATGAGCGTGCGGATGCTGCCGCCAGGGAAGCTGTCCACTCTTGTCCCATCTCTCATAAAGGTATTCCTTATTCCGACTTTTACCCGGTTATCCATTCCTCCATCCTTACCCGTTGGCAGGCTTGTTGGTCGTCTGTTACTGGTAACAAACTACGTTCTCTTTAAAAGTTGTGTCCTCGTGGCCGTCCTCCTACCACCGTAACCGGCGATGGGAAATGGCTCTGGCAAGGTTGCATATTGGCCATACTCGCTTAACTCATGGTCACTTGGAGTGCCGCCCTGCTCCTTATTGTCCTAATTGCATTGTCCCTCTTACGGTCGTGCATATCCTTGTTGAATGTCCTGACTTCCGGGACGAGCGTGTGTCTTGTTTTCCGACCGTACCCCGTGGTCGCTTCTCTCTCGATAGTATTCTTAGGGACTCGGATACTTTTGATATCGTTCGCCTTATGTGTTTCTGTTCTCGTATTGGTATCCTTCGTGATATTTAGCGCCCTCTGATTATCCCACACATTTGATGGTGCTACATAGCCTTCCCGGTTTGGTGCCTTCTTTTGATAATTACTTACTATATTTCAGGACTCTATGCCTAAATTTCCAACACCTATTACCATTAATGGGAGGGTCCACCAATTAAGTTACCTTGACCATCTTAAGGGGATGATAACAATTACAAGAGGGGCCAAGTGAATGTGTCAATCTGGAGGACAGGATAACCCTGGGCCTCAAGGACATACTTAATATCCTCATGGCAGTCCTTGACTTCTATCCCCTTGTCTCAACATGGGGTGGCAGAAGGATTGTGCCAACGCTAGCATTCAATATGTTCTCTTTGAGACCCGAACTACGGTATAATCAATTTGAGATAGGACATTCCCCTATAGGACAACTATAGGCGAATGTTTGCTTCTGCAAAGGGGAACCCTAATGATGCAGGTCACCGAGGTTATTCCAGGCAGGAGTAAACTGAATACGAGCATCTACAGAGTTGAAAAGGTGTCATTGTGTGCGCAAATTGCCAGTGCGGGTATGGTCATCACAGTAGGCAAAATTATTTGGGCCACCACATCGCAAAACACATCTTCGAATGTAGCAGGTTGTGAGAAATCTGCACACTCGATGGCTGTGATGGTGTCTCGAACCTCCCAGAAGGAGGCGGGGGCAATGGTGCTACAGGAGCAAAGGGTGCTCCTGCTCCTTGATTGTGCCAATTTTCCTGATCTGCTAGAAGCTACAGGAAAGGAACCATCAATATTTGAGACACTCCAGATGATGAAGTAGTCATCACTGGGGACTCAAGAGGTCGACTCTGCTAAAGAAGATGCTAGGGAAGGAAGAAGATCTGAAGACCAAGCCTGGTCAGGGCCCACCACAGCCAGAGATATACAGCCCAATCTATCTTTCCTAATGCGCCTTCATACAATCTTTAGTGAATTCGATACCTTCAACATTGCTTGCTTATGTGATATCCTCAGTGATATTTAGTGCCTTTAGAATATCCTGTAGCATTTGCAGGCGATGAGTCACAATAACGTGGCTAAAGTATGTTGACCAGACCACACACTAGAAGGTGAAGAGACGACGACGTTTCGGTCCGTCCTGGACCATTCTCAAGTCGATTGTGATGAGGAAGTAGAGACAGGCAATAAATAGGCAAGAGAGAGCTAAGGAGCAAAGTAAGATGTAGTAGAGGGGATAGTAATAATAATAAGAGCTGCAGAAGGCCTATTGGCCCATACGAGGCAGCTCCTATTATAACCACCGAATGAGAAGGAGATAGGAATAAGAAGAGGATAGCAAGGGAGCGTAGGAGAAGAGATAAAAAAAGGAAAGAGAAAGAAAGAAAATAGGAGGGGTAGGCTTATGTTAGGTCACGTTTGTTAGAAAGATTAGAGCATTTGAGTATATACTGTGAAAGGGAAGAGTCCACAGCAACAAAGCCAGGACTCAAGTTCATGTTGGGTACATTGTGCATTAGAGCCGATTCAACAAGCCGGCGTCTGTGTAGAGTAGAGGCAGGAAAGACTATTTTGGAGGAAGACCAATCAATGGGGTGATTAGAATCCCTCACATGGCAGAAGAGAGCATTGTTAGTGTCTGCAGACTTAACACTTCTCTTGTGTTCTTTAAGTCTGTCATTCAGTGTACGGCCAGTTTCACCAAAGTATTGGAGAGGACAAGACGAGCAGGAAATAGAGTAGACACCAGCAGCATTAGCAGCAGGAGGAGCAGTGTGAACTAGATTGCTACGAAGTGTGTCAGTTTGTCGAAAGGCGAGTTTAATGTCAAGAGAACGAAAGGTATTGGTAAAAGTTTTGAGTTCAGATATGAAGGGAAGGCATAGTAAACGAAATTTCTTTCATGCTAAACCTGCTTCCAACACTAGTAGCACTGTACTATGCCTTCCCTTCATATCTGAACTCAAAACTTTTACCAATACCTTTCGTCTTCTTGACATTAAACTCGCCTTTCGACAAACTAACACACTTCGTAGCAATCTAGTTCACACTGCTCCTCCTGCTTCTAATGCTGCTGGTGTCTACTCTATTTCCTGTTCGTCTTGTCCTCTCCAATACTTTGGTGAAACTGGCCGTACACTGAATGACAGACTTAAAGAACACAAGAGAAGTGTTAAGTCTGCAGACACTAACAATGCTCTCTTCTGCCATGTGAGGGATTCTAATCACCCCATTGATTGGTCTTCCTCCAAAATAGTCTTTCCTGCCTCTACTCTACACAGACGCCGGCTTGTTGAATCGGCTCTAATGCACAATGTACACAACATGAACTTGAGTCCTGGCTTTGTTGCTGTGGACTCTTCCCTTTCACAGTATATACTCAAATGCTCTAATCTTTCTAACAAACGTGACCTAACATAAGCCTACCCCTCCTATTTTCTTTCTTTCTCTTTCCTTTTCTTTATCTCTTCTCCTACGCTCCCTTGCTATCCTCTTCTTATTCCTATCTCCTTCTCATTCGGTGGTTATAATAGGAGCTGCCTCGTATGGGCCAATAGGCCTTCTGCAGCTCTTATTATTATTACTATCCCCTCTACTACACTTTACTTTGCTCCTTAGCTCTCTTGCCTATTTATTGCCTGTCTCTACTCCCTCATCACAATCGACTTGAGAATGGTCCAGGACGGACCAAAACGTCGTCGTCTCTTCACCTTCTAGTGTGTGGTCTGGTCAACATCCTGTAGCATTGCTGGCACTACATAATTTCCCCATCTTGGTGCTTTCTTTTGGTATTCACTTCTTGATTTTCTCCATTACCTTTCTTCTTTTACTTTTACTAATCTCTATTTTTTGTCTGATGGGGGTTCTGGGAGTTCTTCTACTCCCTAAGCCCAGCCCGAGGCCATGCTTGACTTGTGAGAGCTTGGTCCACTAGGCTGTTGCTTAGAGCGACCCACAGGAATTTACATCTTTGAAGAAACTTTTAAAGTTTGTATTGGTGAGGCAGCACAAATACCCCGGCTGATGTCTACTTCCCTTCAACATGGGGGGTGAAGCTCAGGCCCCCCCCATACATCAAACTCCATCCATGCAACTCTCAACCAGGCCTTGTTGAGGCATGACAGTTCAATCTCATGTACGGTATTCAATGACACTCAGTTTTATATAAATATTTTAATGTAAAATCTATTTACAATGCAATTCTTGGCCAATGTATACTGTACACACAAACACTAAATCAAATGTTAAAATAAGTACAGTACCAATAGTTACCAAAAGTGACTTGTAAATTTAAAACAAAAACCACTTTCCAAAAGTGTATGGGTATTACTGTATTTTGAAACAATTTACTTTGACAATTCTTTAAGTAAAAGAAACTAGCTTTCAAAGAGAAAGCAAATCTAGTATTGTGCTTTCAATGCTAAATAATGTATAGTATAATACATCTGCAGAGAATGTCACAATAACATGGCTGAAAATAAGTAACCCAAAAAGTTAATCTGAATCAGAGCCAGAACCTGAGCCCGAAGAATCAGAGTCAGATCCTGAGTCAGATCCAGAAGCATTGCCCGAAGCCTTGCTATGTGTGGGAGATCTAGAGTGGCCCACGGAACCATTGACAGCTGGAGAGCCGCTCCTGCTCCTGCGACTTGATCGTGACGATTTTGCCGATCTGCTAGACGCTCCAGATTTAGCGGATCTATTAAGAGAAATTTGCAGGTCATTTTTTATTTTTTATATATCATAAAGACAAAATATAATAAATATATAACATTAACTTGCCTCCTACAGTAAGTACAGCAGATTGTTATTACAATTAAGGACCAATTTAATTGCTCACCTATAGCAAAGTAATATATACTTGCACACATATATGCAAGTTACTATAGTCAAACTAGAATGTATGAGATATATATATATATATATATATATATATATATATATATATATATATATATATATATATATATATATATATATATATATATATATATATAAACAATGTCCTGTTACAGTTTGATGACTCCATGTAGTACCTAAATTGAGGATTGAAAACTCAAAGGAACTCTCTCATGAAGTATGTAAGTCTATTAAAAGGCTTTGAACCAGTGGAACATGGAATGAATATGGAATGAATATGGAACAAATGACAGTAAATAAGAATAACTATGAAGATGGATATAAAATAACATGGAAGGTAAAAAATATCTCAACCCATACATGTGAAAGTGGATAATTTAATTAGGGTGAGGGGATGGACTGAAACATTGTCACTCATTTAATTTCATGTGTGGTTTGGGATATTTGCTTCAGCCTATTTTCTACTGTGAATTCTTCTATGCATAGACGTGCGTGTGGAAAGGAGACTCATTGGAATAATTACACATTCACTTATGCTGTATACAGGTAAATGTACTTGGTGGTCAATAGACAACTTTGATACTTTATCATACAGTAGTCAAAATTACAGCATTGAAAACACATTAAACTCAAAAGTCAAACCTTTCTGATCTAGCTGGGGAACTACTTCGAGATCTGCTTCTTGAAGAGCGAGAGGCAGATCTTGATTTGATGGGCGAGCGAGAACGTGACCGTGAAGCCCGGGAACCAGATGCAGAGCGGGAACGAGACCTGGTAACAGTTAAAGTATGATATTTATGGATGGTAATGATGGTAGTAGAAAGGTATTGGTGATTGTGGGGTGAATGGTGGTAACTGGAGATTTACCCGAGAAGGCTCTGATAAGTCTACTCGCCAAGCTTGGCTAAGGTCAGACCTGCGGTGATGTGTACTTGTCTATCAGTGATTAAAGGGAAGCAATGCCTAGTAATTTATGCCTAGCCCACTGGACTCAAATTAATTACGTAATCTGATCTTAAAGTTAGGATAATGACTTCCACAACTTCTTTTTGTGCATCCTACTTACTGACAAGGCTGGGTGACATAAATGTTGAAGTATTTCTTGCCTACTTAATATGAAAAGCTGTATCTAGCCCCACCTCATAATTACTGCATTAATAATAATAATAATAATAATAATAATAATAAATTCCTGTTGTCAGGGACAGAAAGCCTGTGTTGGCCACATGTATTTATTCTTGTATAGATTCCCCCCATAAGTGGAACTACCGACCCTCCTCGAGATACAACCCTACAACAGTTCCCTAACTCCCGACTACCTATTTACTGCTGGGAGAAAAAAGGCATCAGATGAAAGGAAATGTGGTCAACCGCCTCAGGAACTGCATACCTCTGGTACTGATCTTGTGGTAAGGATTCAGTGGTGGGGTAGATGGTGCTTACCTTTCAGTGACTACGGGGTTAAAGATCTAGCTTTATGCCCCGTTTCCTAGCCATTTATACCAGGCACAGAGTGGTGGTGGTGATGGTGATAGGCAAGTGGATAGGTGTAAGTGGATGGTAACTATTGTGGGAGGTGGTGGTTGTACTTATCTATCAGTACTCAAACATCCTCTTTATATTTAAACATCCTCTTTATAAAAACAAAATTGAAATGCCAGGAAAACATAAGGTTTTTCAAGATTTAAGATGAAGTGATTACATACCTAGACTTGGACTTGCTGCGGGACCTACTATGAGATCTACTCCGTGAGCCTTTGTGAGAACGACTCCTTGAGCGAGAGCCTGATCGGCTGCGTGAACGAGAACCCGACCTGCTGCGGGCAGGTTCCTTACTTCCTGATCTTGAGCGAGATCGAGATCTCTCACTGCCTTCATCATCAGATCCTTTTGCACTGCCTAGAAAAATAATACAAAATTTCAATTACCAAACAAAAATCAATAAACATAAGAATTAAAAAAGATATGCATTGATTGCAGGCATTCAAAAAAGTCATCCCTGGCAATTCTCACCATACACATCATTAAGAAATATTCGTCAGTTATTTGAGAAACTTGAGAAACATTTGAGAAGCTATTATAACAAGGGGTCTTGAATGACTGACTGCATGGGGTGAGTATGACAGTGTATGAGGAAGTGGAGCCAGAGAGGACTCCGAGTATAGACATGTTGACAGGAAATTCCTAAATTTTCCAACGTTGTGACGAGTCAAAATTAATGGATATTTGAACCTGGACAAATCCTGCAAGACGAGGTTGCTATATGTGGCTGGCTTGAACCAAAAAGCCACTTCTTAAGTCTAGAAGGGCTGAAATTGTTTAAGTTTCGTGAACATTTGAGGTTCACATTTTGTATATAAAGTCTGTAGACTTGAAACAAAGGGATTTGTTATCAAGATTTGGGAGTGCAAGTTACCAGTCAGTGGTGGTGGCAAGACCGGCCTCTGCAAACCAGACAGGGGACTGTCTCCATCTCCATATACCCTGATCTTTGGTATATGGAAATGACCATTGTATGAACTCCATCCATACAATTATAAGGCCAGGATGCAATGTACCTAGATAGGGTTCCGAGAGTTCTACTCCCCAAGCTTGGTCCAACAGGCTGTTCCAGCCATATTTCTTATACTTGCTGAAAGGATATTAAACAACCATGAACCTATGACGTTCATATAGTGTTCTCTGTCTATTCTTCACTGACTCTATCCTACATTTCCTTCCATATAGTTCACTCCAATGTGTTGCTATTTTACTGTGCAAATTTGGGACCTTGCCCTCTGGTATCTTTCATGTATGATGACCAAATCACACATCAGAAAGTGAAGAAACCACGACTTGATAATGGTCCGGACTGAAACTTTGTCGTTTCTTCATTTTCTGATGTGGGGTTTGGTCATCATATCTTCAACCATGTTATTGTGACATTGTCTGTGCTTTCCATGTACATATTAATTGATGCTTCTCACATTTTCTTTCCAGAGAGTATATTTTGAGAGCTTCAAGACAATCCCAATAATTTAGAAGCTTTATTGTCTCTGCATGCCGTACATGTTCTCTGTATTCCCTCCTTCTCTGAAGTGGGAAGCGAGTATCGAGCAGTGAAAAAAGCAGAGTTAAATGTAATGAAACGCCATATGTAAACTCCAATACACATTCCCATATAAAGTGGGAATGTGCAGTATATGAGAGTCCAATTAGACTAACCTACTGTCAACTTAATTTTCATGTGTGTGTGGGATGGGTTATTTGTTTCAACCACATTATTGGGCCTTTTTCACTGAATATTTAACCCTTAAACTGTGCAAAATGTCATATGATGTGTGACATTGAAGGGGGTATAATTAAAAAAAATATTCAAATTATGTAAAAATTACTTTAAAATAGTTAACAAATCTCCAACTTATTGGCTTCAGCTTCCTGAAACTTTCATCAAAATATTTTCCAAAATTGATTTTAGATGAATACTTAAAAAAAAGAGAATGTTTTGTTAATAAAGAGAACAGCTCCTATAAACTGGAACTGATGGATAATGCAATAATAGATGCAAGCACCTGTCTGACGCACAAAGAAGAAGAATACTAGCAAGAAGTGTCCACAAGGTGGATATACAGCTGGTGCCTTTATAGCACTGCTGAGTAATACATAATAACAAATAATAATGAGTAATTATGTTATTATGCTCTATTTTGTAATATATCATATAAATACATTGCCCAGTAATATTATCAGTTACTTCAACAATGTCCAAAAATATTTTAAGGGATTTTTTTTTTTTTAGGTTTTTAGGTTTTATCCTCCTTTGTTTATTATTTGAATTTATTTTAACCTTTACATCCTGGAGAATGCATACTCGTCCCTAACTATGTAAAGCCAGAATTAAATTGGTCAACAAATAAATCAGTTACAACTCTCAGAACTTGGAACTTGGAATTTTTTTTGGCTGATTTTTTCATGGATTTCAAACTCTATTTTCCTTGTTTCTTTAGGTTGTTTTGATGATTAGGAACCAGATTAGGGCTTTTTTACTTATATAAACTATACCCTGAATATATTTCCTAAATCATTAAAATTATTATAATTATCCCTATATTTTGTTTTGGGGGGGGGGGGGTGTATTTTTCTTGACTTCATTTCTACACTCACTGATTTACAACTTTCACATACTTGAGTATGAATGCCAAACAATGTTTATTACAACATACAAGTAAATTCATGAATTAGAACTGCCTTATTCATTGTCAAAAACTTCAACTTTAATTGCTAGAATTTCAACTTGCTTCAGTATCCAAAAATCTAGTTACTGACCGATTCTCACCATTTTTACATGCATGTAGTGTGAACAGCTGTCTGTTCTACAATCCCTATAGAATTGATTTTTCATAAACACTAAACGTTTGGATTTATAAATTTTTGTTGTCTAAATTTGCGCATATTTCAAATGCCATAGACTTTTTTTTTACAGTAAACTCTACTAAAACCTATATTCTAAATATATGAAAATGAAGATCATACGCTATTCTGAGAGCATAATAACACCAACTGAACAGTTGGTGATATTTTTATATTTTTGCAGCTGATTTCAAAATCTGAAGTTTTCAATATTCAATTTTATATATTTTTTTTATTTTCTAGTTTTTCAAGTTACACTGGTATCATTTAGACAAAGTTGGAGCATTTGCCAAGTAGATTATTCACAAAACATTTGAAAGAGTTTCAGAAAATTTTAAAAACTGAGCTCAATGTCACACATCATATGAGGTTTAGTACAGTTTAAGGGTTAAGGATATCACAGAAAAAAAAAAACAGCGTCGAAAGTAATGAAACGTCATTTTCTGGGTGAGACCCAGAGGCTCCCGGAGCTTACTACGCTGATATTCTAATAGCAGACTGTGGCATCAGTCATGTGTATGGAGTTCTGTGGGCCTACTGGGGACCACGAGCCAGAACCTGGCCCACTCAGAGAGGCATGGGGGAGCAATGGCCTATAGAAACCCATGTGGTTGGAAGTATTCTTTGTCTGCCATCGACCAGGTCAAGTACCCAGAAAGGTAAGCATCCCAAAACAAACCGCTATTCTGGTGAAAAATATTGCTACCAAAAACCGAACAAGTGGATAGAACTCTCCTAAAAGAAACGAACAAACTAGCATGACGTCACACGTTGCCGCATTGCTGTCTCCGCAGCCCCCTCCCCAAGAGGGGAAAGGGGAAGCCCCAGACCCCCCACGCCGGCTATCCACCTGTCAGTTCTGAGGCTGGATGTCAAAACACCCGAAAAACTGCTGACCAGAGGGAGGGAGGGATGCCGGTGAGCCTCCAGGTCTCACCCAGAAAATGGTGTTTCATTACATTCAACAAAATGATTTGTTGAATGTAATCATTCAACAAAATGATTTGTTGAATGTAATGGTTTTTGGGGGGGGGGGGGGGGGGGCGGGGGGGAGCCCCTTTGGCTCCCCGGACTGAAGGCGGGTTCGAAGGCAAAGCTGAACCCGAAACTGGCCTTAGTGGCCTACCACAAGTGGAATCCCAAGCCCCGGCACGACCTCTCCGGGAAGGGCCCTCCCGGGACCCCTCGGAGAACCAACAAGTCTGACATAGGACGGCAACTGGACAAAGCAGCCCGAATTTACTGCGCCACGGCCTAAGGAGCAAAAAGCAAAGGACAAAAAGGAGAAGACAACCTAAGAGCCAGGGCCAGGGCCCAGGCCGATTCCAAGGAGACAAGCACCGCCTGCCGACACGCGAGTCAGGAAGCATAGGACAGGGAAACCGCTTCCCGCAAGATCGGCGCAAACAGCTTCAACAAGGCAGACGACGCGCGCGCCACCAAGCCCAAGGCATCGGACCCTAGAACAGTCCCGAGTGTCCCCACATCCTCCTCAAGCCAGTTCCAAAAACAGCTCCAGGAGGGAAAAGAAACGCAAGGCCGAAGCCAAGAGACCCCGGGCACGCAAGTCCTCGGCCACCTGCGCCGCCGACAGGGAAGGAATCTGCACATGGAGCTGCAGAACGTCAACATCCCGGGAAAGGGCAGGGGCAAACAAGCACTCATTGAGGTGCTCAAGTTCACCCCCCAAGGAAAACCTGAACCACCGTCGAGACCTCGCATCACCCAAGCGTGTCATAACGACAAAGAATGCCAAGCCTCCAAAGCAAAAATAGGACAATCCACCAGCCAGGACGACTCAAGACCCTCGTAACGGACCCAGAAAGAGAACGAATTCCCAAACCTGAAAAACGATGGATCCATCACCGAGGCGTAATCAGGTCATGCAGGAGCCAAGACGCCAGGGCTGCCCGCACGGCAGACAGTTGGATGCTGGAAGCTAAAAACCTCCGGAAAGACAGGATCGACGCCCCCAAGGGAACACAGAACCGAACCAGGGGAGGGGCAGATGCCAAATCCAACTCGTACATAGAGGGGGGAAAAGACAAACCCACTCCTTGTAACAATAAGCCCCGCTCTGAGGGTAGAAAAACCCAGGTGGAGTCCAGCAGAGGCCCAAGGCCCCCAAGTCAGCCCCTCCCCAACCCCAAGATCCCCCTCCTCGGGACCCAGGGCCGAGTCATCCCCCCAGAGCACCAGCCCCTACAGAAAAAGCCAGTGCAGCTGAGTAAGCCGAACAGAAGGGGACCCACTGGCCAGAACCAGAGGCTTCGGCACAGAGATCGGACTCGAATGCCTCCGTCACCACACCGGAAAGGGCATCCCCCGAGACCGCCCGAAACTCAAGACCCTGCCCCGACTCCGAAACCCTCAGACGTTTCGGGGCCAGAAGTAGGGGGGGGAAGACCAGGACGCACCACAGCAGGGGAAGGACAAGGGGGTGCAGACTGAACCAAAGGTCAAAGCGACCCCCACCCCCCAAGTCCAGGTCCCTATAAGCAAAACGGGGCAGCCTCGGGGCATCCGGGTGATCAACCAACCTAGCGCATTGCAACAACCTAAAACGAGACGCCTGTAACCGAAGAACATCTTCTTGAGATTGAGTAAACTAAGTCACTAGCAAGCAACAGAACTCGCATGACTCTGGGTCGAAGGTGTCACCGACCCAACAAGAAGCATGACGGAGGCAAAAACCGTGAGGGTCACCCCGAGTCAAGGGGACTGAGCAACTTTCGAACTTGCACGAAGCGAGTGGGGACTCCAGAGACACATCCATCGAACCCACACGCCCCCCTAAGGGATTCCCAGGGTCCTGAGCGTTTAACGGAAACTCTCGCCCAGGTAATCCCAGGCAGGGTACTGCTAACCGGCGCCCAAAACTACCAAACAACTACCTAAAGCTTAACCCCAGGGATGTGTACACTCACGGGGACCTTGCAGGGGGCACCACCAGAATAGAACCGTGCACAGGTCAAACACCAAAAAGGGGGAAGCAAGGCAGACCCCCCTCCAAGGCAAAAAGAAAAAGAAAACCCACAAGAGGACAACATACCCCAAGTAACAGAGCCGGCCGCTCTTAAGTGGTGAAAACAAGCTGCGCAGTACCCTGTGCCCCACCAGTGTAAACTGCCTCTTATCCTAAGGTAAACCAGGAAGACAAAACCCCTAAGCAACCAAAAGGCAGCCAAAAACCGAGCAGTAATATGGCCTAGCAGAGGCAGACCCCGAGGAACTTGTGGAAGGTAACCCCAAGCTCCAAGGGCAGTACTTATAGGGCACCTAAGGACGATAACCCTAGGCGCACGCAGCCAGAGTACCGTAGAATAACTCCTGGCTCTCGCACCCTGGAAGACAGCCACCACACTCAAGCACAGTTCTGGAAACGCTGGAGCCAAGCACACGACCTCCGCCTCTAGCCCGACCAAGGGAGCCGGTCGGCCGAGCGGACAGCACGCTGGACTTGTGATCCTGTGGTCCTGGGTTCGGTCCCAGGAGCCGGCGAGAAACAATGGGCAGAGTTTCTTTCACCATATACCCCTGTTACCTAGCAGTATAATAGGTACCTGGGTGTTAGTCAGCTGTCACGGGCTGCTTCCTGGGGGTGGAGGCCTGGTCGAGGACCGGGCCGCGGGGACACTAAAAGCCCCAAAATCATCTCAAGATAACCTCTAGCATCAGCCTGAGAACTGACGGGTGGATAGCGGGCATGGAGGGTCTGGGGCTCCCCTTCCCCCTCCCGGGGAGGGGGAAGCTGTGCAGACAGCTGCACGGCGACGTGTGATGTTATGCTCGTTTGCTCGTTTCTTTTAGGGAATTCTATCCACTTGTTCAGTTTTTGGTAGCAATATTTTCACTAGAATAGGGGTTGTTTTGGGATCCTTACCTTTCTGGGTCCCTGACCCGGTCGATGGCAGACATAGAATGTTTCCAACCACACAGGGGGTTTCTATAGGTCATTGCTCCCCATGCCTCTCTGAGGAGGCCAGGTTCTGGCTCGTGGTCCCCGGTAGGCCCACTGAACTCCATACACATGACTGATGCCAAAATCTGACATTAGCATATCAGCCTAGTAAGCTCCGGAGAGCCGAATGGGCTCCCCCCCCCAAAAAAACTATGTGGGCTACATTACTTAATTTCAATAGAAATTTTATGTTTTTGGTCAATCTTAAGCACACTCTTTCCAAATTTCAAGTCAAAACCTTGAGGCATTATCAAATATCGAAAAGACTCCTTTGCAAGGAGCAAACAAAATGACATAAGACCCAGATTACAAAACTAAAATATTCCTACTGTGGATACTTAATAAATTGATGAACAGTACCTTTTTCTCCATCTCCTCCATTCTCCATCTCCTCCTCTTCCTCTTCGTCCTCCTCTTCCTCCTCCTCCTCTTCACCTGGAGGCTCAAGCATTTTTTCTCGGAAGCGTTGACTTTTGTGCTCCTGTGCAATAAGGGGACGGTGACGGACAACCAACCGAGAGTTGTTAGGCTGCTGACCTTGCTTGAGGCGACGTTTGCTTAAACGCACTCTGTTCAAAAATTGATGAAAAAATTCATGAATAAATATTTGAAGCTGTATAATAACCAAATCCCTCAACACCTCAGGCACAATATTCATTACGTTCACTGTACAGCATATTTAATGTCACCTTGGTTGTTCAATACATGATAAGAATATTAAGAGAAATTAGGGGTCCATATTAGAATATTAGGGGTCCATATTAGAATATTAGGGGTCCATATTAGAAATTAGGGGTCCATACCCTAGGCAAACCTAGGGTATGGACCTAATATCAATAGGAATATGATACATTTGATACGAGTTATGTGGACCGTTTTGTAGTGGTGTATCTCGTAATAACAATACTGTGTATCTTGTAATATTCTTTAGGGGGGAAAAATCACTTTGAATATAAGATACTGCACCTCTTTAAAAAATAAAAATTACCAAGGTTGTCTTAACCTTTATTAATACTTTAGCATTCCGATGATGCCAAAGTAAATGCTAATAACGCTCTTAGTGCCATTGGGATTTCAAGATGGGTAATGGGATAATGCCAAAAGCATCAGGCAACTTGAAATTCTCAAAAATCACTTAACTTTTAGTTTGTTTTGTTTTTGCATAATGTGAGAATAGCCCATCAGGGGACCATCCGGAGATCACCTCAACCAAACACCCATCACTGAAGATGGTTAAAAAATTGATTAAAAAAAATTGTAAGATACTTACCTTGTCTCTAACTCATTATAGAAAACTCCGTCATTACGTATAACCACAAAGTAGTTCTCTTCATAGCCTTTGGAGGCTTTATTCTTCACATTCCAGTTGTACTCGCGAGCCATTACATAATCGTACTCATCGTCATCCATGTACTCGACTCCTTCATCAACGTCGCGCTTCCTTTTCTTAAGTGTGTCGTCTGTAGGCAAGAAGTAGGCCACAAACTGTTCCCCAGATTCATCCATCACACCCCTAGAAAGACACAAGTTCTTTGTATTAAATGTATAACGATGGGCAATGTGGAAATTTATCTCTACTTCAACTATTCAATATACTGTACATGTCTTATCTGTCCAAAGTTTGACTCACTCAACTTTCCAAGATGAAACACGGGGGTATGTGAGTGCCATGATACAGTCTGGGTCGGCCATAGTGCCACCCTTTAAGAAAGATTGGTATCTATAGTAACCCCCTGAAATCAGGGATGTGAGAGAATGAGAGAGGGTGGTGGGCGAAATGAATTGTGGAAAAGTTGCACGAGGGGGAGAGAGGGAGGAGAGGGGGAGAGGGAGGAGAGGAGAGACAAGAGAGGGAGGAATGGGGAGAGGCAAGAGGGAGGAATGAGGAGAGGGAAGAGAGGATGGAGAGAGGGGGGGGATGCATGTTTGGGAGAGAGAGGAGGGGAATGTTTGGGAGAGGGGGGGGAGAAAGAAGACAGAGGGGATGAGGGAGAGAAACCCAGGTAGAGCTGGGAACCCCATCTATTAAAGTTTTATAACATCAGAAAGGGATGAGGACAGGAAACAGCAATATATTGGAAGCCCAACCACTGGACCATAGATGATCAAATTCTGACTCTGCAAGAAGTGAGACCGCTGATGTACCAACAGGTCTGTGGATGGCCAAACTGTTAATCAAATTACAGTATGGTGATATTTACCTAATCATAGCCTGAGACATTTCTTCAAGCTGAGCCGGCATGGGTCTTCCCACTGGTGCGGGATCCGAGTCAAAGATGACTTGAGCGCATGGATATTTCCAGATATCAAAGTCTGGGTATATTGGTAGTTCTTCAACTGCAGTCACTCCAGGCTTGCTGTAGTGATTCTCAAGAGTAACCTTAACATCTTGGAATGTTTTTTCAATGGCCTCAAGCTGGCTATCACGATCAGTGTAAACATCCTCCTCCTGGAATAGAGTTGGAACTATTACTTATAACAACACAAAGTACTGCCTTTGAAAATGTAAAATGCTTTAAAGGATTAGACTTTGAATCATTAACGTTTAAGAAATATGTATATTAGATTTTCTTTATTACTGTATTTAAACATGTACAATTACTGAAATACTGTTTATATTTGTAAACATATTAATGGCAGTTTACTTTAACACATAAAATACTTATTCATTTAGCTTGGAAATAAAAATCCAGCACTGAATGTAATGAACCCAGGAATGACATGGTAGTTACCCACTTACCCACCCTGACCTGGGCTGGTAAGTGGGTAGCTTTCTAGTTAAAAAAAAAAAAAGCCGAGCAGTTTTATATAATTTTTCTCTAATACAGGCCAATTTATTTATTTCTATTTCAATTTAAGTTTGAATGTTGTTTATCAATTAATCAAGTAGATAAAACTCAATCCACACACTACACACAGAGATCACACTAACGTGATGCATCAAATGAACAAATCCACAAGGGCCGTGACGAGGATTCGAACCTGCGTCCGGCAGCATCCCAGACACTGCCTTAATCGACTGAGCTACGACAGGGTAAAAGAGTTGAAACCGAAGTTCTACTGAACTTAATGGATCCTGTAGCCTCTCCAAGGCACAAAACAGGATTTTACACAACATTTTTTTGTACACAACGTACAGGATTTTACATTTTGTGCAGTGGGGGAGTTGTGTAAAATCCTGGTTTGTGCCTCAGAGAGGCTACGGGATCCAGCAAGTTCAGTAGAACTTCAGTTTCAACTCTTTTTACCCTGTCGTAGCTCAGTCGATTAAGGCAGTGTCTGGGATGCTGCCGGACGCAGGTTCGAATCCTCATCACGGCCTTTGTGGATTTGTTCAATCCACACACACACACACACACACCGCATATCAAAATACTCACCGAAGCATTTTTCCTACGTGTGGCAAAGCCAACAGTGGCCTCAATTTTCTCATTAGTCTGAGGCTGGAAGCGTGTGGGCTCGGTTGAAATGTATTCAGTTCGACGTAACCACGAAACATTGACATGATGATGCCTGGAACGTTTTGCATCCTGTAAAATAAAACATTCATTAAACCTTTTATAGACTCGTCCTATTATTGCATCCTTACTTAATAATGCATTTATATAGTATAAATGCATTATTTTTAATACCATTTACAAATAAAATAGGAATAGTATGACTATGTGATGATCTGATAATCTGGATTTTCACATCAATCCCAAGTGGCATACAAATACTGTTTTTTAAAATTCAAATTTCAAAGTGGAAATCTGGTGGGTGGGTATGATTTATTATTTAGAAGGCCATTACGTAGAAGTCCAGATTTTCAATGATGCAACATTTGTAAATGTTACATAAGTAATATTTACTACAACATAGTGCAAGATGACCAAACCACACACCAGAAGATGAAGAGACAACGACGTTTCGGTCCACCCTGGACCATTATCAAATTGGCAATCGACTTGATAATGGACACAGACGGACCGAAATGGCGTCACCTCTTCATCTTCTGGTGTGTGGTTTGGTCACCATACCTTCAGCCATGTTATTGTGAATCATCATCTGAACATAGTATCTTGAGGTTATCTTGAGATGATTTCGGGGCTTTAGTGTCCTCGCGGCCCGGTCCTCGACCAGGCCTCCACCCCCAGGAAGCAGCCCGTGACAGCTGACTAACTCCCAGGTACCTATTTTACTGCTAGGTAACAGGGGCATAGGGTGAAAGAAACTCTGCTCGTTGTTTCTCGCCGGCGCCTGGGATTGAACCCAGGACCACAGGATCACAATTCCCGCGTGCTGTCCGCTCAGCCGACCAGCTCCCCAATACAACAGTACATAAATAGTACAACATAGTTATGTTGTACTATTTACTTAACAAGCTAACTACATGAATTATTGTAATGTGCCAAACCTGTGGAGTGAGAATGTCATCTTCAAGCAATCTTTCATCTGTTGGATGCAGCTGTGCGCCTGGTACAGGTGTGTACGCCTCTGGATTAATAAGATCAATGGTTACGCCCAAATCATGTTCTGTCAAAACCTCATATCGGTAGTTTTTCTCAAGAGAAGTCTGCTTGTAACGTACATACCTGAAAGTCAAACTGGCCTTAGTATACAGAAGTACAATATTGTATGAGAAAATAGCAAGGTTATACGATGGGATTACACCTGTGTTCCTCGACTTTCCAGGCAAGCGTGCGCGCTTGCCTGGAAAGCGCGCACGCAAACCGAGCTGAGAGGTATGAGCTACGAGGAGCGACTGCAGGAATTAAACCTCACTTCGTTGGAAGACAGAAGAGTTAGGGGGGACATGATCACCACATTCAAGATTCTCAGGGGAATCGACAGGGTTGATAAAGACAGGCTGTTTAACACAAGGGGCACACGCACTAGGGGACACAGGTGGAAACTGAGTGCCCAAATGAGCCACAGAGATATTAGAAAGAACATTTTTAGTGTCAGAGTGGTTGACAAATGGAATGCATTAGGAAGCGATGTGGTGGAGGCTGACTCCATACACAGTTTCAAGTGTAGAAATGATAGAGCCCAATAGGCTCAGGAAACTGTACACCTGTTGATTGACGGTTGAGAGGCGGGACCAAAGAGCCAGAGCTCAACCCCCGCAAGCACAACTAGGTGAGTACACACACACACACACCAGGCGCACAACTGCATCTAACAGATGAAAGATTGCTTGTAAGACATTCTTACAAGGCCAGTGGCTGTGTGGACAGCACGCTTGATACATAGTCATGTGGACCGGGATTCGATTCCTGGGGCCGGCAGAAACAAACAGGCAGCGTTTCTTTCACCCTGATGTCCCTGTTACCTTGCAGTAAATGGGTACCTAGGAGTTAGACAGCTATTACGGGCTGCTTCCTGGGGTGTGTAGGAAAAAACAAAAACATAGTAAGTAACAGTTGGTTGATTGACAGTTGAGAGGCGGGCCAAAAAAGCAGGGCTCAACCCCCGCAAGCACAACTAGGTGAATACACACACACACACACACTACCTACTGGACCATGATGAGCTCATTAAGGTTCTGATGGTAGTATGTGCCTGGAGAGTCCAGGGATAAGGGTGTGATACCATTGTTGAACAGAGTACATTATCTATTCACATTATCTATCATTATCTATCTCACTTTCTCCAGTTCAACACATCGGGATCTCCTTTCCCTGAACATGCCCGCCTTCTTCTTCAAGAACTTATTCATGCCACCTCCCTGCAAGTTGACGAGGCTTTTCTTGCTGTTCGTCAACAGCAACGCTTTCTGTCCTCTTCTCTTCCCAGTGATCTATGCAATATCATTTTTCCAATTGCATTTGACACTGCTCACGTCTCCTCTTCCCACCACTCCTCCACACTACACAACAAACTTCAACGCCTGATCTCCAACAGTCCTTGGGCCAAATACTCTCTCTCTGACTGTGTTACTAACCTTTCGTCCTACTCTCTTTCTAAGCACCAGCAGGAACTTCTTGGTCTTGGTCTGTCTTTTGCTACTTCCCCTGGCCCACGCTGTGGCATTGATCTCATTAGTTCCTTTGACAGGTTTGTCAATTCTAACTCAAGTACTCTTTCGGACCTGTCTGCCTTTAGAGGGGCCCTCATCCCCGTTCTTGACAGCTTGTTTTCTAAAAATCACCACCTTCCTCGTCGCTTCCAGCTTGCCCTTGCCTCCCTAAAATCTAACAACTCTATTCTTATCCTTCCTTCCGACAAAGGCAATTCGGTGGTTGTCCTTGACCGTGAGGACTACCTCCGGAAAGCAGATGTCTTGCTCTCTGACTCTCGCACTTATGCTCCTCTGACTTCTAACCCTTTGGATCGCCTCAAAACTTCCTTTAACCGCAAACTAAGACAGCTCTCTAGTCTTTGTCCTCCTGACTTTGATCTCATTAAACGTTTCCGTGTCATCTGCCCTTCTCTTCCTTATTTCTATGGTCTTCCTAAGACTCATAAACCTGGTGTTCCTCTTCGTCCTATCATTTCTTCACGGGGCTCTGTCAGCTATTCTCTTGCCTCCTGGCTCGCTAAAACCCTGACGCCTTACCTTGGCACTTTTTCCCCTGCCCACCTTCGTCACTCTCAGGACTTCATAGAAAGACTGCGCCTGCAACCCTCTTGTAAGATGCTTAGTCTTGATGTCGACTCTCTGTTCACTAATGTTCCGCTCGATGACGTTCTCTCTTTCCTTAGACGAAGGCGTCAGAGGGCCTTCTTCCTCTTCCTCTTCCTACTGACGTTTTCCTCGATCTCATTAGACTCTGTGTTGAATCTAACTCTTTCTCTTTTAACGGTAAATATTACACCCAAACTTTCGGTGTCGCTATGGGTTCCCCTCTCTCCCCTGTTCTTGCTAATTTCTACATGGAATACTTCGAAACTGTTCTTCTTCCTTCAATTGATACTCGTCCCTCTCTCTGGCTTCGCTATGTTGATGACATTTTTGCTTTATGGCCTCATGACCTTAATCTTTTCCAGCCTTTCCTCGCCTCTCTTAACAATCTGGCTCCTTCTATCCATTTCAAAGTTGAGTGGGAATCTAATTCCCTCCTTCCTTTTCTTGATGTTCATGTTCACAGCTCTGTGTCTGGGTTCTCTTTCTCTGTCTACCGTAAACCCATGCATAGTGGCATGTACATTCACTTCTTTTCCTACCATCCTCCTTCTGTTAAGAAAAGTGTCCTCGTCTCTCTCTTCCTCCGCGCTCTACGCATCAGCGACCCTCAGTTTCTTGATTCTGAAATTTCCTTTATCTACAAATCATTCTCTCGCCTTGGTTATCCTTTGCATTTCATCAACTCTGCCTACTCTCAAGCTAAACGAAATTTCTTTCATCCTAAACCTGCTTCCAACACTAGTAGCACTGTACTATGCCTTCCCTTCATATCTGAACTCAAAACTTTTACCAATACCTTTCGTCCTCTTGACATTAAACTCGCCTTTCGACAAACTAACACACTTCGTAGCAATCTAGTTCACACTGCTCCTCCTGCTTCTAATGCTGCTGGTGTCTACTCTATTTCCTGTTCTCTTGTCCTCTCCAATACTTTGGCGAAACTGGCCGTACACTGAATGACAGACTTAAAGAACACAAGAGAAGTGTTAAGTCTGCAGACACTAACAATGCTCTCTTCTGCCATGTGAGGGATTCTAATCATCCCATTGATTGGTCTTCCTCCAAATAATCTTTCCTGCCTCTACTCTTCACAGACGCCGTCTTGTAGAATCGGCTCTTATACACAATGTACCCAACATGAACTTGAGTCCTGGCTTTGTTGCTGTGGACTCTTCCCTTTCACAGTACATACTCAAATGCTCTAATCTTTCTAACAAACGTGACTTAACATAAGCTTACCCCTTCCATTTATCTTTCTTTCTCTTTCCTTTTCTTTCTCTCTTCTCCCTTTTTCTGTTCATTGTCTTCTCCTACGCTCCCTTGCTATCCTCTGCTTATTCCTATTACCTTTCCTTCGGTGGTTATAATGGGAGCTGCCTCGTATGGGCCAATAGGCCTTCTGCAGTTCTCATTATTACTACTATTCTCTACACCTTACTTTCCTCCTCACCTCTCTCTTGCCTATTTATTCCCGTTCTCTACCTCCTCATCACAAGCGACTTGAGAATGGTCCAGGACGGACCGAAACGTCGTCGTCCCTTCAACTTCTAGTGTGTGGTCTGGTCAACATACTTCAGCCACGTTATTGTGACTCTTCGCCTGCATTATCTATTCAAAAGCTACAAACAAAAGTTTGTAAATTAAAACTTTTACAAGATTATATAAACTTATACACAAGGAAATCACAACAATGGAATGTGATATACTAGTATATCCATGAAATATATATATCTTTGACTTTCAAGTGAAAAAAGCAAGCACTTACCTATTGCATCAAAGGGATAGTTAATGAACTTGGGATCAAATGGAATATCTGGCAGCGTGTTGCAATACTTCACTCGGCTCACTAGGTCAGACCTATCATGCAAAAAAAAAATCAAATTAATGTATATAAACATAAATACATAACATGTATTTTACACGCAATCCCGTCATACCTTAAGTACAGTAGGCATTTACATTTAGAACATGGTAATACATGCACGGTACTGTAATACCCGATATTTTTATCAGTTCATATGGGAAATAGGTTCTTCCCTATTTCCATGAATGCATTTTGGACATAAGAGTGATGCCAGTACCATGTCACAAATATCATAAAACCAATATCTAAATTCAAGGGAGAATGAAACAATACACAGTACCAGTACTGTGACTACTGATAGCCAGCTGAAAATAATTTAAAACATCTAACAGAGATTATTGTTTACAGTTTGGCTTTGATATATACACAAGACCAGTTTTATTTTACTTGGCCAATAAAAATAAGTTTGAGTAAGAAATGTGATAAGCTCCTTTGCCGAGTAATTCACTCAGTTGTTTCCCAAGGCAAGATCTGCTTTGCATGTAGGACAGGAAACCATTCAATGCCTGAGCCACCTCACATACTCCTTCATGCAAACCCTCAGCACAGAGAAACCTAAGGAACAAAGGATGGAGCAAAAGCAAATACCTGTACACTGATCTACTTAGATGCTTTTAATTTCCACCGAATGCCTAAATTTCCAAGCAGCCCTACATACAGTATAAGATTTTCTTATCAAAAAATGTCATATCAGAATTGTGGCAATGGGCTTCTGAACAAGATTCACGCTTGACAAAACACACTTCACTCATTCCCTTGCCTGGGCCTTCAATGTGGAGCCTCGGCAACCTGTATCCACCATGCTTCTTCCATGGTAGGGTTACGCTATGGCTGTTTCCTCCAAAGTGGCCCGAGCCAGTGGCCATAACTTCTGTTTTATCATTTTTAAATGACCACTGTAGCACAGTGGAGTCTTTCCTAGTTTTTCATTTACCAGAATTTACCTGAATTTTACAGAGGTTAGGCCTTTTTCTTCTATCTGAATGATTCCAGCTAATGAAGCTGGTACTGTACATTCCAAACAATGAACCATTTAAAAGCTGTACCATAGGCTCAGCTTGTGATAATTGCATGAATTACTGTCAACATACAAACAGTTTCATTACTTAGTAATGCAAAATTAACCAGTCTCCATGGTGTAGTGGTAAGACACTCGCCTGGCGTTCCGCGAGCGCTATGTCATGGGTTCGTATCCTGGCCGGGGAGGATTTACTGGGCGCAAATCCTTAACTGTAGCCTCTGTTTAACGCAACAGTAAAATGTGTACTTGGATGAAAAAACGATTCTTCGCGGCGGGGATCGTATTCCAGGGACCTGCCCGAAACGCTACGTGTACTAGTGGCTGTACAAGAATGTAACAACTCTTGTATATATCTCAAAAAAAAAAAAAAAAAAAAAAAAAAAAAAAAAAAAAAAAAACTAAGGCTCTCAGTCATGGCTTGAATTAGCAATCTCTGATGAAACAAATTTATCCAAAGCATAAAATGTTAAGAATATTAGTACAGTAAATACTTGCCTTCGTATATGTATTTGTTCCTGAAGTGGAAGACTTGTAATAAAAAAAATAAAAAAAGATTATCATTAATCAATAATCTTTCACTGATTTAGAGTGAAACTAAATCTGTACAAACCCTCCATGCGAATAAAAGGACCCAGTCCATGGAACTCACTCCCTAATGAATTAAAAATTTCTCCAACCTATGCCAACCAATTCAAAAGAAAACCAACAAGTACCTAATTTCATCCTCATAGTGTCATACCATGTGCTTCAATCTCACACTGTATCTTTGCTACCCACTTCCCCAGTATTAGTTCTTAAGACATACGTCTTCACCAGTGTAATCACCTCTGTCATATATATTATGGTTATATGTTGATATAAAATTTTGCTACAATGTACCTTTTGATCTTACCTGATCTCTTAGATTAATTTCAGGGAGCCGGTGGCTGAGCGGACAGAACACTGGACGCGGATCCTGTGGTCCCGGGTTCGATCCCGGGCACTGGTGAGAAAACAATGGCGCAGTTTTCTTTCACCCTGATGCCCCTGTTACTTAGCAGTAAATACGTAGGTACCTGGGAGTTAGTCAGCTGTCCCGGGCTGCTTCCTGAAGGTGGAGGCCTGGTCGAGAACCGGGCCGTGGGGACACTAAGCCCTGAAATCATCTCAAGATGACCTCAAGATTGAGAACCTGCCCGAAATACTATGC
>WNGS01113158.1:59430688-59443710 GCA_020271785.1 Procambarus virginalis
AGTAGGCAGTCAGGGGTCAGTGCTTGGGGTCAGTCTCATCCAACTTTTACAAGGTAACACATGCGGGTATGCGAGTGTCATGTGCGAGTTGAACCACCTTGATGAAAGGGAACAGTAGAACAACAGAAGTACACTTTCATCACATCAGGCTTGGATACTCATGTGCATGGGACATAGGCTTACAGGTTCCAGAAGATGTGAGGAAATGTCAGCACTGTGGAGAAATGCCCTTACAGACCACTGGAACATTATCTAACACAGTGCATAGTTACAAACTCAATAAGATTTCAACTTAGATTCAACAGAGCAGAAAAAGTTGTTAAAACACATGGGGCAAAATCTTATTGAAGTGATCATACAAGTCATAAATACTCATACTCTGCCCAAGTAAAACAGAAACAAGCAACACTTAGTGGGCCAGCCAGAGGCTTAGGGCACGTGCAGGAAAAAAAAAAAAAAGAGGCGAGTTGGGGTAGGTCACAACGCTACCTTTAAAAAACCAGCATTGAATGTAATGAAACGCCATCTTCTGGGCGAGTCCGGAGACTCCCGGAGCTATCCAGGCTGAATGGATATTTAAAACTTTCTGGCATCAGTCAAAGTGCTTGGAGTTCTTGCCTACCGGGGACCACAAGCCAGAACCTGGCCCCCTCAGAGAGGCACGAGGAGCAATGATGGCATATAGAAACCCTCATGTGGTTGGAAGCATTCTATGTCTACCATCGACCGGGATAGGCACCCAGAAAGGTAGGCGCCCCAAAACAAACCCCTATTCTGGTGAAAATATTGCTACCGAAAACCGAACAAGTGGACAGAACTCCCCATACAAAATTCTCAAACCAGCATGAGTCATCATGTCTGCGCAACCCCCTCCTCCCCGGGAGGGGGAAGAGGGGGAGCCCCAGACCATCTGTGCCGGCAATCCAGCTGGCAGTTCTTAGGCTAGATGTCAAAATAAGCGAAAAAACACTGCCGACTGGAGAGAGGGAAGGATGCCGGGGAGCCTCTGGGACTCACCCAGAAATTGTGTTTCATTACATTCAACGCTGGTTTTCTGGGGGGGAGGGTCCGTCAGCTTCCCAGAGCTACCTCACCACAGATAAAGAAAATAGGGAACGATCTGGGAGGCGGACGCCACGCGCCCTAACCTAAAAAACCAAGACCACAACAAAACAACGACCCAGAAGACCCAAACCCAGAACAGGAATGAGGGAAGAAAAGGAACGAGGTCAACAAAACACGTCCACAACCCCAGAGTCCAAGACGCGCAGAGAACAGCGAAAAACCACAACCGAACAACAAAGGAAGCACCCCCCTGCCTGACCAACCAAGCAGCAACCCAAGGACCAAAACTGGAAGAAAGAAAATAGACCACCCGGGCCAATGACCAGGATGGCACCAGAAACACAAGAGCAGGCCAGAGGTGAAACAACGCCCAAGACAGCAAGCTGAACGGAGCAGAAGGAACAGCAACACCGAACGCAAGCTGGAGCGGCTCCGTCAGCACCACCCAAGACGAGGCGACAGTACACGGACCCAAACGATGGTCCTGGAACAACCCCGAAGGGAAGACGAGCCAACCCTATCAGAGACCGAAGGACCCTTCGCAGTGATAGGAAAACCGGAAGGACCGCCAGGAAAACAACACACCGCCCCGAGACGAAGCACGCAGGTGGGAGACCAACAACGAAGCCTCCAGTGCCCACACAAGTGATAAGAAACTAGAGACAAAAAACCGAGACGCGAAAACTCAAGGGGAAGAACGAACCAGCCCTGTAGAGAGCTGGACCGATCCACAAAAAGAGGCAGAGCTGCGGTAAAACCCACAGGACCGGAACCGAGTAAAGCAGCAGGTCTCGCCAATGCAGGCAAAACCAAAAGGAACAGCCGCCAGGGAAATAAAAAACCCAATCCCAGCGAGCCGAAAGGAACCAACCCAGGCAAGCAGAAAACGTCCCATCCGGCAGGTACCTCCCCCCCAGGAACCCTGAAGGACCAACAAGGCCAAACACCAAGGAGCCAGGGCCCAGGCACAGGCCAACGAGGAAAAACGAGCACCACGAGCAAAAGCGCGAGATGCGAAGCAAAAAACAGTGACCCCGCAACCCAAAGGAGCAGCGCAACCAACTCCAGCAGGGAAGAACAATGCACGCGTCCCCGAGGTATCCAGGAGGAAAACTGCGCAGGACAACTGTGCAGGACATGAACCACAGGAAAACAAAAACACACGTTCCGGAAAAGGAGCAAAAAAGCCAGAGCCAGGACAGGAATCCCAGCTACCCATCCCAAGAAAAGGAACCAGTAAGGCAGGAGCGGTGGACCAAAAGGCCACAACCCCCACAGACAGTGCAACACAGAAGCCTACAGTGAGATACAAAGAAAAAGTGAAGAAACTCAGTGACAAAACAGAACACCGGGGTAGTCCAAAAGCAGGGAACTGAACATGGACAGAGGCACATCCAAGAACCCAACATCAGTACAGCCAATAAGCACTGACCCAGATACACAGTCAAGTGTAGCATAAGAGGAGGAAAAACAGAAATAGGCAAGGAAAAACCCTGAATACGGACCAAGTAGCAGCCGGCAACACAATGTACACGACCCACCACCATGTGTGTAGTGGAGGGCGCACATACACTGAGGGCCATCATGGATATCAGGGTGCAGCCAGGCACCAAAGATAGGCAAGGAATGAGTGTCCAGAGATCAGAGACCAAGCAATGATGGAGGACACAAAGAAGGACCGAGGGAACGAAGGAGTGTCCACACATAGGGATAAGACCCAGGTGCTGAAATACAAAACAAAAGGCACCAAAATGCAGGGCATTGCCACACAGGACACGAAGAATAAGATACACGGACAATGGAAAGGCACTGAAGACACACGCAAAGTGTCCAAACAAAACACACAACACCCAACACCCCCCTTGAGGAGCCATTGACGCAACCCTGCCAAGCGAGGAAGTGACAGAGCAAACAAGGATAATGTAGTGACCAAAGGTGGAACATGCACAAGGGGACACAGGAGGAAGCTGAGTACCCAATGACCCACAGACATTAAAAAGAACCTGAGCAATGTCAGAGGAGGTAGGAAATGGAATGCACTAGGAAGCGATGCGGAAGAGGCAGACTCCACACACAGGAGCAATGTAGAGAAGATAGAGCCCAGCAGGCTCTGGAAACTGCACACCCACCGAACGACAGTAGAGAGACAGAACCAAAGAGCCAGAGCTCAACCCACGCAAGCACAACTAGGCAAGTACCCCACCAAAAGTCGGGAACCAGCACCTAGCCGACAGAGTCGCCAGACAGGACAACTTCACCTGCAGAGCGGAGACACGAATATGCCACAACACAGTCGAGCAGAGTAACATACCAGGAGGACCGTTAATGGTTCGCCCGAAACGCCATGCGTACTAGAGGCTGTAGGCATTGTATGTACTGTTACCTGAATAAAAGGTTGAAATCAAAGGTGAAACATGTCCAGAGGTGTGCGCCCAGTAGAAGACGAGGTGCAGTACAGAGGTGGAAGTGGCGCCACACTGAGCCACTCCACACCCGGAAGCAGAGAAAAACAACTAAGTGAAAAACCCCATATATAAAATCCAGAACACCCCCAGCATCTAGAGGGCTATGACTGGAGAGAGAAAATGAGCAAGAAGTCGTAGAGAACCGTGATGAAAAACGCAGAACACACGAGTACACTGCCCAGAAACAAAACGAACACCCCGGCCCCAGCGCACGAGGTACGAACCACACCACCCGTCCACTGGGCAGTGCGGCTCGTACACCAGGCGAACATACATGTATCGTACATACACATAACGTACAGACACATCGTTTATGTGTATACGTATCGTACGTACACACATATCGTACAAACACCAGGAAGGCGTACGCAACGAATAACGTTCCAATAATATTGGAAGGTACGAAGAGGTTCGCAAACCAACGAGAACCACGACAAGCAAGCACAAATGCACGGAGGTACATATGGACAAAAAGACACCCCCCTGATCAAGGGAGACACAGGTACCCAGATACGAAGGGAACAGTATCGTGACGTAAGAGCGAAAGGGTGAAGAAAAGGGGGGGGGGCAAAATACACCCCCGGGAATGACAGGACCGACGGACCCAAAGGGACACGAAACCGAACCCAGGGAGGGGTAGACCCGAAACCTACACAAACGCAGAGGGGGAGGAACAACCCCACTCTGAGGAACTGCCAGGCCCACACTGAGGGTACAAAGACCCAAGCAGGGCAAAACGGGGCCGAGGCCACCCAGGCAACCCCTCCCCGAACCCTGGGAACTCTACGTACGGTAAGACCTGGGGCCGAGCCGCACCCCCAAAGACCCAGCTTCACAAGGAAAAGCTGGGGCACCCGTACAAACACTAAGGAAGGGAGCCCACTGGTCAGACCCACATGGCACGGTTGGAGGAACAGACTCAAATGCCTCCACTGCCACCCCGAAAGAGGAAAACCCTCCAAGACTGCCAGAGTCTCAACCCAACCAGACCCTGCTCCAACCCCGAAACCCGCCTACGGTTCAGAGCCGGAAGCAAGGGAGGAAGTGTGCACAACAGAGGTGGGAAGGACGAGGAGCGGAAGGAGCCAGAACCGAAGTGACCCCCCACCTCCAAGTCCGGCCCCAACAACCAAAACGGGGCAGCCTCGGGGCATCCGGGGTCGCAACCAACCAACCAAGAGCGCTGCAGCAACCTACCCTTGCACTCAACGCCGCAGCCGCCTGCACCCCCTCATCATGACCAGTGGCCTGGGTGAACGAGAGCACGTACAGACAACACCAGTCGCATGACTCTGGGTCATAAGAAACAATGACCCAACAGGCAGCATGGCAGAGGCACAACCGGTGAGTGTCACCCTGAGACAAGGGGACAGATCATCCGTCAAATTTGCAATATGCGAGGGGGGACTCGGGAAACCCACATCCATAGGACCACAGAGCCCCCGTGGGGTTTTCCAGGGCCCTTAGCTTTGGTTACACGCTAAGGGAAGCCCAGGCAGGGTACTGAGAACCGGCACCCAAGTCTACCAAACAAACTGCGAAAAGCTGAACCCCAGGGACATGTCCACTCACAGGGGCCAAACGGGGAGGACCACCAACAGAAAATATCTAAATAAAAACACCTAGAACAGTAAAGGTAGACCTCCACCCCACGAGGCAAAAACAAAACTAAAAGAAAAACCTCGCAAGAGGACAACGTACTCAGGCGGAACAGAGCCGGCCGCTGTTATTGGTGAAAACTAACTGTGCAGCACCCCGCGCCCCTACCAGTGACAAAAACTACCACCTACACAGAGACAAACAAGGGTAACAAAACCCCCGCTGACTCTAAGGGCGGCCCAGTACTGAGCAATAAAGGACACAGCAAAGTAGAACCCAAGGTGACTTGTGGAAGGTGGCCCCCAAGCCCCAAGGGCAGTATTTACAGGGCACCTAGGGAAGAGAGCCCTAGGCACATGCAGCCCGAGTACCGTGGAATCTTACTCCTGGCTCACACCCCACCGGTAGACAGTCCACACCACAAGGCACAGAACTGAGATAAAAACCAGAGCCAGAGGCACTCGACCGCCTAGTATTTCCATCAGCCAAGAACTGCCAGTTGGATCGCTGGCGCAGATGGTCTGGGGCTCCACCTTCCCCCTCCCAAGGAGGAAGGGGGGGTGCGCAGACGGCGGCGACGTGATGACGTCATGCTAGTTTGATCATTTTGTTTGGGAAGTTCTGTCCACTTGTTCGGTCTTCAGTAGCAATATTTTCACCAGAATTGGGGTTTGTTTTGGGGCGCCTACCTTTCTGGGTGCCTATCCCAGTCGATGGCAGACATAGAATGCTCCCAACCACAGGGGGGGGGGTTTCTATTGGCCATTGCTCCTCGTGCCTCTCTGAGGGGGCCAGGTTCTGTCTCGTGGTCCCCAGTAGGCAAGAACTCCAAGCACTTTGACTGATGCCATAAAGTTATACATATCCATTCAGCCTGGATAACTCCGGGGAACCGATGGGGCTCCCCCAGAAAAAATGTTATCTGAATCTATAGCAACCCCTTGTGATTTTCATCAAGTCTTAAATAGAGGATGTTTTTTGTAGATTTTAAGCAGTTTTTCAATGCTAGGAGAATAGGGAAAAAGAGATGAGGAAGGATAGGATAGAGGAAGAGAGATGAGAGGGGATTAAAAGGGGATGAATGGGAGAGAAGGGGAACAGGGAGACGATTTTGAGAGAGGAGATAAAAGGGGAAGAGAAGGAATAAGGAAGAGGAGGGGGTGGAAGAGACATCAGGCAAAGATGGGTACCCTCACCAAATACGGCTATATAGCACTAGGAAGGGATGCGAGGAGAGAAAGCTGAGATATGACAGAATGAAGGAACAGTGCCCAACCATTAGGCCACAGAGGATCAAATACTGACCCTGCAAGAAGTGTGACCGCTGATGTACCAACTGGTCTAAGTTGATGGCCAAACAGTTAATCAAATTACAGTATGGTGATATTTACCTAATCATAGCCTGAGACATTTCTTCAAGCTGAGCCGGCATGGGTCTTCCCACTGGTGCAGGATCCGAGTCAAAGATGACCTGAGCGCATGGATACTTCCAAAGATCAAAGTCTGGGTATACTGGTAGTTCTTCAACTGCAGTCACTCCAGGCTTGCTGTAGTGATTCTCAAGAGTAATCTTAACATCTTGGAAGGTTTTTTCAATGGCCTCAAGCTGGCTATCACGATCAGTATAAACATTCTCCTCCTGGAATAGAGTTGGAACTATTAGTTATAACTACACAAAGTATTGCCTTTGAAAATGTAAAATGCTTTAAAGGATTAGACTTTTTATCATTAACATTTAAGTAATATGTGTAGCACAGTTTTTTAATTATTTAATCATGTACAATTACTGAAATATTGTTTATATTTTTAAACAAATTAATACCAATTTACTTCAAGACATTTCATCTTTTAGCTTGGGAATAAAAACCCAGCACCGAACATAATGAAACGCTTCTGATGGGTATCCTCAGTGGCTGCTGGGAGCCCCTCCCAGAAATCAAAATAAATGATATTGTAATCAAATTTGAAGTCATTTAATCTTGGAAAAATTCTTACGTGGAATTATTTTAAATTGGACAAAATCTACGAGGAACTTACATAATACATTCTTACATAACGTATTAATGTATTGTGTATTAGTGGTATTAGTGTATTATGAATGTATTACACATTATATAATATATAATGCATTTCTCCCCTCATCATAACACAACTGCACAAATTAACATACCAGGTATATAATTTCACAAACTATAAATTACATCCAGAATATAATCCATATTGTCACATTACACACCACCATAGGTAATTCAGTACAGACAACAGTAATTAAGAGTAAAGTGTTTGGCATTATCATTACATTTTAATATACAAAATATATATGTAACGTCTCCCTTGATTTAATTAGCCGTAACCTGACCCAACCATTGGATGGATTTTCTAGTGTTGAGAATCATTTCTTCTATATTTTTGAGGAAATACTAATACATGACCTAATATAGGAAATACAGGACCCCTAGAGAATTCAGTTGAATCCCAGATTGTGCTGCTTTTGAGCATGTCGTGGCAGAGTTGTTTAGGGTGTATGCTTGGGAGTACCCAGTATAAAGGTTTGAATCCGCCACGACGGCTTCTACCGATTTTCTCATTCATGACAATATTTTTTTACACTTAATTTTGGTACCAAAATATTAATACTTTGCATATTTTACTTATTTTTATTCTGTAAAATATTGATCTCTTAAAAAAAAATTCAATTTCTGTCTGCATCAGTAGAGGAAGGCATCAGCTGCTTCACAGCATTGCTGTCCTTCACCTTTAAAACCTGCAGATAGTACTCACAGAAACCAACAAAGTTATCTTGACGACTATTAATTTAATCGATTACGGTTAACAGAAAAATGCTAGGTGATAATGTCTGATGGAAAACAGAAAAGGAAAGATTGCTTAACCATAAATATCTTACACACAGTGCACATCTAGGTAGCTTGATTCAACACTATAGATTAGGGTCCAGGACATACCGAAATGTTGTCACTTTAACTGAGGTGGGTTATTTATTTTCACTCGCGTTATTGTGACATTGCACACTCTTGCACTGGTAAATTCCAATCCATTCCAATGAATATACACTACTGTACTGTATTCCCTAAAATGGCACTGTATGCTATTTAGCCATTTGGCCGAAACACAATCTGGCAACCTGTCCTCCTGTTTATATAGTATAGTACTTTTTGTGACTACAGTATGTGCACCATAATACAAACATTGATGGACCAAATAATTAAATAGAATTTTATACAATTCACTTTATAAGAGTCTGAAAAAATGAAGTTAAAAAAAATCTTAAATATTCCTAGGCCTAGTACGTATATCTTGAGGTTATCTTGAGCATACATACGTATGTACTATATTAGGCCTCAGATAGCATGTGTTAGGTCTAGGAAGGTTAACACTTTCGCGCGCCCAGTGAATAGGCCCACAATATCCCCTAAGTGATCCCGACGGGTTGGCCTACGGCGCGTAAGCAAAAAAATTTTTATAATCTTTTCAGGGTGGTGAGCTTAATTTTCGCGGTATGTATTTAAATTTGGTATCATTGTGTTCGCGAGAGAATGCTCTAGAGTAATATATACATAAATTGTCACCAAATCCAACATGAGAACCACACCGAATAAGAAAATGCGGCTTTCGTTAGCCGTGAGCGTCAAACCGGGCATCAATGTTTACGATGTTTTTATGTTTGCCAACCCCCTAATTTTTATTCGTGTTTTTTTTTGGTATCATTGTGACCGCAATAAAATTCCCTTCACGGACATATGCATATAAATGTAGAATCATGTTCGCGGCCCACCAGCAAGAGTGTGGAAAGTAGCTGAAGTATTACCTCTACCTGACGGCAGATCGGCGAAACACCTTTTGAAAAGTCTTTTCTTTTCACTGTCCTGACGTCAATTTTCGATGTACGTACTTAATTTTTATACCAATATGTTCGCAATAGAATGTTCTAGAAGAACATATGTATAAAATGTCACACAAGGATGCGTGTGACCGGCACCAAATAAAAAACTTCGTTGATTACACTGGTCATGTCAACATTTTACAATAGTTTTACCACGAAGATACAAGCTAACTCCGTTTTCAATAATAGGCTATGTGACTATTAGAAAAAACGAAAATTTAATGGTAAACATGCTTAAATTATCCCCAAGTCGATCGGATAAGAATTGGATTTTATAGAAATATTTCTTTTCCAATGCCGCTTGAGGTGCATTCAAGAGATAAATATAAGTCCTGCTGAAGTGACATATGGGTGCTAAATTGTGCGCAATTTAAAGGCGCTCATTTTAAAACCACTACCAGATTGATCTGATAAAATTTAAATTTTTAACAAATATTTTAATGAGTGACGCAGTGCGCGTCGTCGGCGAGGCAACTGGACAAAAATGGGTGACGCGAGCGTCGTCTGTGGCCCGCGAAAGTGTTAAGTCTGTTAAATTTGTTTGTCTTTGCAACATAAATAAAAAATCTCTTCCGGTCTGTCCAAATTCAATACTGTACTGTATATATACACGTATACTGAATTTAAAAATACTCACTGAAGCATTTTTCCTACGTGTGGCAAAGCCAACAGTGGCCTCAATTTTCTCATTAGTCTGTGGCTGGAAGCGTGTGGGCTCAGTTGAAATGTATTCAGTTCGACGTAACCACGAAACATTGACATGATGATGCCTGGAACGTTTTGCATCCTGTAAAATAAAACAATCATTAAACCTTTTATAGACTCGTCCTATAACTGCATCTTCACTTGAAAATAATATTTTAGGCAAAAAATCAGCATTGAATGTAATGAAGCGCCATTTTCTGGGCGAGACCCGGAGGCTCCCCGGAGCTTATTAGGCTAATATGCTAATGTCAGACTTTGGCATCAGTCATGTGTATGGAGTTTGATGGGCCTACCGGGGACCACGAGCCAGAATCTGGGCCCCCTCAGAAGAGGCAAGGAGAGCGATGGCCTACAGAAACCTCCGTGTGGTTAGAAGCATTCTATGTCTGCCATCGACCAGGTCAGGCACCCAGAAAGGTAAGCGTCCCAAAACAAACCCTAATTCTGGTGAAAATTGCTACCACAAACCAAACAAATGGATAGAACTCCCCTAAAAGAAACGAGCAAACGATCATGACGTCACACATCGCCACTGCTGTCTGCGCAGCTTCCCCCCTCCCCCAGGAGGGGGAAGGGGAAGCCCCAGATCCACCGCACCGGCTATCCACCACCAGTTCTGAGGCTGGATGTAAAAAAAAAAAAAAAAAAAAAACACCGACCGGAGGGAGGGAGGGATGCTGGGGAGCCTCCGGGTTTCACCCAGAAAATGGCTTTTCATTACATTCAACACTGGTTTTCAGGGGGGTGCCCCTTCGGCTCCCCAGAGCTAACTACCCACAGAGGAAAGTAGAGGGACTTACCCAGGAGGCAGTCGCCGCTCACTCCTCAACTCGAAGTCGAGACCACTGGCTGCAACCGCCGACCCAAAATGACACAGGCCCGAAGAGGCCTCGGAACGTGCATGAGGCAACGAGCAGCCAGGACCCTGTTTGACCACCAAAAGCCCCGTGCCCGAATGGCAGCCCAGGACACGGTGCCAAAGATGGCAGCATGAGCAGCGAACGTACAAACGTCATGGGCATAGGGATAGACCGCAGGCTGGCTAGCCTTAAGAACTCTGCGGACAACCTGGGAGACCTGCACCTGCAAACAGGGAAGAAGGGAAAAGCGGATCAACCCAAAGCACATCCCGGACACAGAGGTCGCGGCGTGCAAAGACCAGCACAGGGCTGCAACCGGACACAAAACATGATGAACCACCAGCCTAACCAACCAAGCATCAACAACCCAAGGACCTCTCTGGAGAGCAGCAGCTTCATTCCGTGCCAGAAAAGAAAGAGACTTAATGCAAACGAACAAACCTATCACCACGACCGAAGGAGCAGAAACCCCTGCGCCGGAGGAGAGCATTAAGCGCACCGACCCAACCCCCAGAGGCTAATGCCAACAGGAAAAGAACCTTTGAGAAACAATCCCAAACTGAAGGGGCCACAACAAACCGAGGAGAAGAAAGAAAAAGAGAGCACTCTGTCCAAAGACCAGGACGGCTCAGGCGGTGCATGAGCATGCCGGAGGTGAAAACGACCGAGACAGCTTGCGAAACGGCGCAGATGTAACATCAATACTGAAAGCAGACTGAAGCGGCTCCGCCAGCGCCACACAATACGAGGCAACAGTATGTGCCAAGCTGACGGCCCCGAACCTCCACAAGAGAAGGACAAGACCATGCCAATAAAACGCAGCTACCAAAGAAGACACAGAAGGAAAAGGAAGGACCGCCAAAAAACCCCACACAGCCGCCAAGAAGAAGCACACAGGTGAGACATCCTTAACGAAGCCACCCGAACACCAACAGAAAGTGAGAGACTCGAGGCAGAACCAAACCAGCCCCGCCATGGACCAAGTGAGCCTGTGAAGAGGAGGAGCCGTTGGAAGATCTCGGGTGCGACCACCAAGCCCGTAGAGCCGGAACCCAAACCGGCAAAGAAGGAGATGGAACGTCTGCCGTACAGAAAAACTTCCCAACGCCAGCAAGCCCGCCAGGAGATCAGAGACTATGGCTCCAATAAGAAGGGCAGTACTTACAGGGAACCTAGGGAAGGAAACCCTAGGTGCATGCAGCCCGAGTACTGGAGAATCACTCCCAGCTCACGCACCACCTAGAAGACAGACACCACACTCCCCCTCCCCCTCCCCCTTCCCCTCCTGGGGAGGGGGGAGCTGCGCAGACAGCGGCGCGGCAACGTGACGTCATGATCGTTTGCTCGTTTCTTTTATGGGAGTTCAATTCACTTGTTCGGTTTATGGTAGCAATTTGCACCAGAATAGGGGTTTGTTTTTGGGACTCTTTACCTTTCTGGGTGCCTGACCCAGTCGATGGCAGACATAGAATGCTTCCAACCACATGGGGGTTTCTATAGGCCATTGCTCCCCTTGCCTCTTCTGAGGGGGCCAGGTTGTGGCTTGTGGTCTCCGGTAGGCCCATAGAACTCCATACACATGACTGATGCCAAAGTCTGACATTAGCATATCAGCCTAGTAAGCTATGGGGAGCTGAAGCAGCTCCCCCCAGAAAGAGAAATAAAAATCATGTACCCTGGGGCAATTGTGCAGTATGCTCATAAGCCCTACCAAAGGGGCCTACCTGGAAGAATTATTATTAAAACCTATAATGCATTCCTATGGGAATACTGTACAGTATAAACATCCAAGAAATTTGTTTAAGATTTTTTTGGATCATTCTAAATGATCCAGAAAAAATCTTAAACAAATTTCACGGATCACGGATCATTCTAAATGTTATTTTATTTTAACAGGATTTCTTTTAATTTACAAGTTTTCCCAGATGAACCACAGCTGCCTGTTCTCATGACTTGACAAGCATCAAAATTTAAGTGCCCATACATAAACAAATCTGTTAGTAAGTTTATACCACAGTAAACCACTTATTAAATATAAATGTGCTATTTTGAGTAACATTTACAAATAAAAAGGAAGATTAGAAGCAATTAAACAAAGAAGTAAAATTTTAGGGAAACAGTGATCTGGATTTTCACAGCAATCCCAACCAGCATCCACACATCGTTAAAAATCCAAATTTCAAAGTGGAAATCTGGCGGGTGGATTTGATTCGTTATTTAGAAGGATCCATTATACAGAAGTCCTGATTTTCAATGATGCAGTGTCATTGTACTCTTTACTTAACAAGCTAACTACACGAATTATCGTAATGTGCCAAACCTGTGGAGTGAGAATGTCATCTTCAAGCAATCTTTCATCTGTTGGATGCAGCTGTGCGCCTGGTACAGGTGTGTACGCCTCTGGATTAATAAGATCAATGGTTACGC